>JBBPTG010000039.1:0-182143 GCA_038093975.1 Chalciporus piperatus
GCACCAGCCATCCGCTTCGAGGACCAACAATTCCATTAGTAAAGGCAGCCGGCCGGCTACTTCGACTCAGTCGGCGAACAACCTCACCTCGGCACTTACCGCCGGCTCTACCCAAACCTTCGACATTGCTCCGCATACTCCATCTATCCACTCTTCCATGTCGCATGACACTCTATCCGAGTTCGGCGACTTAGCCCAGTTCCTCAGTGGAGCTCCTGAGCCCACTATCCTCCCTCCACCTGTACCTGGTGACTCCTTCATCGAAGACTCGGCGCCGCTGGTCACAGCCGAAGATCTCGGATTAGACGCGACCGAGAATACTGTTGGCCACGACGCCCCAGCTACCGGCACAGATGATGCCGTTGATGTCGGATCGTTCGAGCTCGTCGACTTCGGCACGGAAGGACTGGCCCAAAATGGAGGTGCAGGAGACGTCGAGAACGCTATCAACTGAGCGAGCGAGGGAGCTCGCTGGAGGGGGGGATGTAACGGTTGGGAGTCACGCGGCCGCCCGAGTCTTAGCTGTCAGCTTACGAGGTCTTATTTTACTCATCACATCTACTCGCCGTATATAAAGACCCGCCTGTAACTTCTTCTCCTCAGTCAATCCAGTAGGACTTACACCCGTCTGTTCTCTTGTTTGATTCTTCGTGGGACTTCATTACTGCTTCGGTAGTCTGAGGTTACACAAAAGTATGGAGTGACTTGCCAGTCATTTCCAATCAAGGTAAACTTCCGATGACGTTTCACATGTCTCCGTCATGAGAATCATGCACCTCAGTGAGGCTCAGCGCTCAGCGACGCCGACTCCAGTAAACCACACACAATCACATATTCGACAAAACGTGGACAGATTCGTCCAATCCAGCGGACTCAACGTGTCACCAAATTCGATAATAAGGCAAACTAAAAAAGAAATCGTCTATGAGAGGAGCCATAATCCGAGCCGGAATTACAACAAATGCATAAATGCAGTCACAGAAAAACTGATTTGACATGGAGAAGAAGAAGAAAAAACGCAAGCATTCACAGAGTCGTGCGCGTGAATCCAGAATCAGATTTTCCCGAGTGCAACACATTCATTCACTCGGCGGTGGCTGTGTTGACACGGTCGCGCAGTCCTTCTGCGGTGACGGTGTCTGTGACAGCAACGGCACGAGAAGAACCCGAGATGTTTGCTACGAGCGGTTGGATCACCTTGCCGTACATGACTTGTGCGCCCTGAGTGGCCAAGAAAATGAGTCGTGTGAATGGTAGGGGTAGAGGAGAGGAGATGTCGACTTACGCGGACGTTGGGGAGTTGGAGCCACAAAAGGAGGATCGTCTTGAGTGCAAAGTACCAAGGGATGTAGTAGAGCATCACTCCCAAAGCGATAGACTCTGCAAAGTTGAAGAAACCAAAGATGACCCAATATGTGAGCCACTGAACGTCATCTTGAGCCGAGGGGCTTTCCAATGCCTTGAAGGAGAGATAAGTGGGGAGGGCCCATCCGACGAGATTAGAAACGGGGGCAGCGAGGGGGTTGATGAAGTGGAAAAGAGCTAGGAGGAGGACGGTGCCGATGACCAAATATGACTTTGGCACTTGGGTGCGTTGCTCAAACGTGTTCAACACTGCGTACTTGGTAAGCTATCGAATCAAGAGATTTGGTTAGAATCGGACTGGGGATGATAGAGAAAGGATGGCGGACCTCCTTGTCGAGCTGGCTGAGGTGGTAGTTCACCTTGTTTTGGGCCTGAACGAAAACAGGGTGTTGCTGGATCTTTTGAGCAGCGGACATCTGCCACTCGAATTTGAGAGTAACCCCGCTTCTAGGATGATTTGTACGCACCTTTGGTCGTTACGAATAGATATAGGTGAGGTGTAAGGTAGTCTGATGACGGTGACTGCGTTTGAGAAAGAGGCAAATAGAGGGATGTCAGCTAGTTGATATGGGTTGATGACATATGTTTGTTCGGTAGTCAAAATACGTCAGCTTGCGGTTGGCTTGCAGCGTGGCTCCACATCCATATCCCGTCCTCTGCTCGACATCCAACATGGACAACTACGACGCTGTACAGGTATGAAGCTACGTCTTGCTGCTGGCGCAAACCCGCACTGAGCACGCGCTGGAAAGGCATTGCACAAGTCACTGCCACCGTTTTCGCCATACGTGGCAGCTTCATTGCTCCCACAAATCGCACTCGTTCTCCTCGCATCTACATTCGCTCTTGCGTTCTACTTTTCTACGTCCGTACACCCCTCTACACTCTATAAATTCCGTTCGACTCATGGTGTTGTTCCTCACAGCCTTCCAAAGGACAGTATTCCAATTCGGGAGACCGCAGTCGCATCGCTCGCAAGTGTTCTCGGTGGTTTTGGTGTCGTGGCCCTTTTCTGCGGCGTAGGGGTAAACGTGTAGAACACAAGGCTGGCCTTTTTCGGGTGTCATACACCACGCTCCCTTTCAGTTGTTGATCCGCCATCCATGCTTGCACGAGACGCACTGGAAAAGGAAAGAAAGTCATTAATGGACGGGGAAGCACGTGTGTGCATGTGAGGGATACTGACAGTGTAAAGAATCGTGGACCCTTCGTCTGCACTTCGCATCTGTTGTGATGGATTAGATGAGCTGTAGTCCCACTTTGACCGAAGACCCACTTGTTTCTCTTCGTAATACGCTTCGAGGCAGCCACAGGCGGGACATTTTTCGGATACCTGAGTCTCCTGAGTATGATGGTCTTTGATTGACGTGTCGGCGTACCTTTGGCAAGACTTTGCCTTGGTGAATTTTGGTCTGAGTCTTACGTTTCTGTCTCAATGCAGATGGGAAAGCATCTTGGTGAGAGCGCGTGATGATCTCGATATTCTCGTACGCTGAACTTGGGGGTCACGGACGACCATGTGTATCGCGGGCAAGACTCACACGACGCTGGTTCCTCGTGATGGCATTGTTCACAAACGACAGTCGGTTGGTTATCCTGTGGTAAAGCGAGCAGAGTACCACAGTTTGGACAAAATAGCAGAGACCCTGATCGGCTGATGAGTATTGCCTCGCGTTATTGAGTGGAGCGTCAACTTGCCAATCTTGTGCGCAAGGACAGGCATCTCGGGGATACCAAGGCGATAGACGCTGGGATAGATGGTGGCGTATATGTTTGGACCCAGTGCCGCCCACAAGTTATTCCTTTGCGTCCCCTTTGGTCGAGGATGTCTTGTGTTCGAAATAGACGCCCAATTTTCTGCGAGTCACGTGCTTGATGTCGATCGTGACCTTCCTTTTTTGGGACAATGTCTTTTGTTCAGGCGCCCACAGAAACACACTGGTCCAAGCCGTTGCAAGCGACTGCTTTGTTGTTCGTCAGTAACGGTCAGTCAGCCATTCCAATTGAATCAGCCTTCTCATAATTTATAGGAAAAACAGCGTACCCACAGACCTGACACGCGCCACGGTGTGCTGCCTAGTTTCACAATAATAGTAACTATAAGGAGTTCGACCTTACCTTCGAATTCTACCCGTTGGGGGATATCGGCTGCTGATTACATGGTATAAATATTCCATCGTGTTCTTGCTGTATTCTCCACTACACCTTTCCTGTGACCGTTTCTTCCTTTTTTCTGGTGTTCAGTCCACGCAGGACGTGTTATATTAATTCCATTCTTCAACAGGATTCAAACCTATAATCCTTTTCCCCTTTCTTTCAATCACGTACGATCATAGGCCCCATTCATCGCCTCGTGCTAGACGCTCGATAACACAGCTCTTGCATTCTCCTTTCTTACACAGCCAAGCGCTGATCCCTTTTCTTTGCCCATCGCATCGCATTCATTGCATCTGTCTGTCTTCAATCCACAAACCCAACAACGTCTTTATGCACGACACCATGGCCCGCTCTACTTTCTCCACCGCTGCTTTCGCCCAGCTCGTTCGTAGATTGCGTTACACCAACGCACGCTACAACCGAATCGCACACCAATGCCGATCCAAACTGCGTCCCACTCGTCACGCCAAACGTCGCGCCTTCTTCGCCGGTCTTCGCATCGACACCTCTACAGCCAGGGCATGTCCCCTCAAATACGTCTCCGCGATGCCACTCCCCGTCATTGCAACGCCTTTGTCTGCCATGACGAACTTGCCACGTCTGAGCGTCGTCGGTGGGAGTGGCGGCGTGCTTGATTTGATGCTGACGAATCTTCCGGACGTCGTCGCGCACGCGCCTGTTATTCCGGTGCCTATCAAGCGGAGGCGCGTGGATAGGAGACATAAGTTGACGATTCGGGTGCCTCCGCCGTTCGCACTGAACTTGAATTATGGATATGAATACGGGCTCGCTACGCCTTTCCATTTCCCTGCACCGAATGCACCGTTGCTCAAACCGGCACAACTTCCAGAGGACGATTTCGACATGGAAGAAATTTCTCTTTCGTCCCCGTCTTGTATGTCCCCATTGCCTTTTTTCTGTCAGAAGTCGGAATCGACTGACCGAGTATTAATTAATGTGACAGCTTCTTCGTCGACGGATTCTGTGGAATCACTTTTGACGCCTGTATGTATGCGCGAATCTTGACGTCGAGGCTGCCTACTAATCAAAGGGACAGATCGATGTGGCGTATTCTGGCCTTTGCATTACGATTCCCGCGCGTGGCTTGAAGCGCAAGCTCCAGGATGTTGACGAAAATGGGAGCGCGATCGAAGTTTCGCCTTCTCAGCCCAAGGTCAGTGTTTCGTCATGTAGACTGTGTGACCTTTCAGCTGACATCGTTCCAGCGTATCATGAAAATCCGCTGGCATGAATCTCAGGCGCACGTACGCGTTTGAGATCCATTGCTCAGCACGCCACGACTCTATTACGGACCCACGTAAAACAACATTCCCCCCCAAAAAAAAAAATTCATGTACCATCACGATAGTACACCCACCAACTGCCTAATTCGCAACCCCTTGACACATTCTCACATTCTTGAGCACTGTTTTACATCCAGGGGTGCTTTTCTTCGTGTATCCATTATCCATCGTTTCCATCGTTGTTCACTGTCCTTTTACGTACCCAGTCACGAACTGAGCTGTTTCATATCACAAGTTTTTTTTTTCTCCCCCTGCCGTAGTACTAGCACTCTAATTCCTAATACTGTAGCCCGCCAGCTTCCTTTCGGTCGTAGCCAAGTCGTACCAGTGTTGATTCTATCTCCGAGTCATCATGATACATGACAGTTCGTGCGATCACTGGCACACACTCTGGCGCGGTTCACGAAAGTCGGGCGTCGGTATTCAACCAAGTCCGAGTTCGCGGTGTGATGTCGTGAATACCGATCCCGACTCGCACCGCTGACCGTACTTTTGATCACGACCCACGATCTGTGACTCACTCGTGAATGTTTGAATTTGAACGACGAAGGCGGGCTCGAACACCAGGCCATCGGATCCGACGACACGATCCAACTATGCACTCCATGAACATTTGAACTGACGGGCAAGACACGGATGTTACTACTATCTCGGTGGATATTATTTACCAAGCGATCGGTACAGAAAACATCGAGAGAAAGGAAGGCGTTGGGGGCTACAGAAGTGGGGGTCATGAATCAATCACGAGAGACAGAGTTGGAGGAGTTGGAGGAGTTGGAGGAGTTGGGTGAGTTGGAGGATGGGGGGGTTAGAAACGGGCGGTGGCGGGTGCGGCGTAACGTGCGCGTGCGGCGTAACGACAGATCAGAATATCGAACATCGCGCTCGGAGCGGGGGGCAATCGTAGGCTGCACTGAAGTGGGGGCCATGGATCAATCACGACGACAGCCTGAGAGTTGGATGAGTTGGAGGATTGGGGGGTTAGGAACGGGTGGTGGCGGGTGCTAGGAACGTGCGGCGTAACGATAGATCAGAATATCGGACGTCGCGGTGTTTTTTTTTTTTTTTGTGTCGATCATTCATGTACAACAGCAGAGAGCTCCATAATGTCCTGTGGTACGGGGGGAATGGGGGAAGGTGCTGGGAGGGGTGTGTTGCCGGCCCGGGAGTCGAGTGAACGAGTACCACGCAAAGTCCTCTCGACAGCCTGAGCAACCTCTTGTCGTCGCGGAGCTGCAGGGACCCCAGCACCAGGCTGTCGACGACTCGGAGTGACTCGGAACAGACCACAACATCCAATTTGAACGACCTCGAGGCCCGGGTCAGCTTCGGGAGCATCCCCCGAATCCTCAGTGCTTTCGTCTCCGGAAGAGGATTCAACCACAACCGTGAGAGGTGGGTCATCTCCAGATGCGGTGGGCGGCGTCCGAGTATCACTTGAGGTTTGACTCCCACTGTCATTCGCGCTGCGCCTTGACGCGACGAACGTGGGCTGTTAGAGAGAGATAGAGAGTTGAGTATTCGTGAACGAGCGGGGAGAGTGATTGGGATTTACTGGTTCCGCGTATCCTGGATATATTGGGTGCACTCGATGAAATACGAGGCGAGGTATTCTCAAGTTCCACCGTCGCCAAGGGAGAATTGAATTATGCTGCTGCACGGCGCGGGGACCGTCGCGGGGTGGGATATGTCTCGCTGGCAAGCGATCATGAAGGGCGGGTCGACGTGGTTCGGAAATAGTAATGATCGTCAGCGGGAGGTATCGAGCAGGAAACATATGTAGTATCCAAACTTACATCAAAATGATCAAAATTAGGAATAGTCGAAGGACCGCTGGTATCAGGCGAGACCACCGCTGGCATCTATACGCACGGAAGGTCAGAAACGGCGGACATAGCGAGTGCTGGAACACACGTCAAGGAGGGGATGTAATGACTATAGTATTGAGGTGAGTTATGGGACTGATCATAGAGCGAATGGTAGTACCTCTGGAGCATCGTCGTTCCGGCGCGCGGGGACACGCCAGATGTGGAGTCTTCCTTCGGGCCCCCCAGCAGAGGCAAGGAACTCTCCTGAAGGCGAGAATGCAAATGCAGACACCTCTGATCCATGGTTGAGCAGCTCTCCGATAGTGTTCCAAGACTCCGCATCCAAAAAGCGAACAGCTCCTCTCGCGTGCATAGAGACATCGGTAATTGCGAGACACTTTCCGTCAGGTGAGGAGAGCGGAGGCAGCCCAGTACTGATGGGACACTGGCCTGGGTGCAAAATCGATGGCTCCCCAGTGGGCTCGCCTGTGTCAGATCTGAAACAACGGATTGCACTCCGCGGGCCCTTGGGCTCCATGTAGAGAGAGAAAAGTCGAGTTCCATCCAGTGACCATGTGATAGCATTGACATAGGCCACTTCATATGCAACATCTTGTACCTTCAGGATCGTCTCACCAGTTGCCACATCGAGAACAACGAATCCCCGCTCGGTGGGTAGCGCCAATCGCCTGCTATCCGGAGAGAAACCCACTGTCTGCACATCACGGGGGGTGTAACTTGAAGAAAACTTGAACTCCTGGATTTCATGTTTGATTTGCATAGCCCCCGCGATCTCCCAGAAGACAAGACCCCAATTCAGGTGATAGGTGACGAGGACCTCTTCGTTTGGGGACAATGCCATACGGCAAACAGGACCATAGGGTTCAAGTTCCTTGGACTCCACCACTTCCTGCGTATCCACACTCCATTCTACCAGATGTTTCACCGTCCGGGAAAATGCAAAGATCCTCCCATCTTTAGTGGTCACCATGGCCGAGTCAGGTTGCTTGTTCTCCATTGAAGTACCCACTTGCGAGCCATCTGCCGAATTCCAGATTTTCACGGTGCCACCGTATAAGCAAGTGACGATACGGTCGCCAGGAAGCCATGCTATAGAAAGTATCCAGGCTTGGTCAAAACCGGGAACAGTTGCTATAGTCAATATCGGCCTGGGGGTACTGTCTGTCGGTTGTTCCTGCGAGATTTCCATACTCGTGCGTCTAAATGAAGGGAGGAATGAGTGACAGACGAGAAGATAAACGATCAGTACAAAAACCTTGAAGAGCGGGTGAGCGTTGTTTGGTTCAAACCAGCCTCATGTTGCTTGCAGACGACCCTCGGGCCCAAATGTGGGCGTCAGTGGGTCCACTGTGTGAACACTGGATGTCATCAATGATCATGATCGTGATCTTTATCGCTCTTCACCAGAAGGACCAGATTTAGCCCACAAGTTTCGAGCGAGGGTGCAGGAAGGAAGCACTTGAAATGACGGAATACTAGCACTAGGACTTCATCCTAGCGTCCACCGTCTGCCCTCCTTTTACATTCTTACCGCCACGTCCACGAACGACCAGCGCTACCACTGTCACCATGAATCTTCCCCGCCTGCCCGATTCACGCAGGAACGGTGCGACTGGGATACAAGACAAAGGATAGTAAAGCGACGTTGCTGTGGTTAGATCCATCGAGCACCTATTCTCCTTCTCCGATATCGCTACAGGGTTTCTGTGTTGTCCGTGATTCCCAAGTCTTGTCGTATGAATAACATTGTACATGGGTGTCGGGAGTTCATTGCACACTGGTATCCCCGAGTCGTGATCCCTCTATCTAATCCTCCCATCGCTTACATGGCGTCCTCGAAGTCTGACCTTTGCCTGGTAGCTCGGGGACTCATTCTGTTGAGTTTTGCCATGGCTATAGACAGCGTTTCTTGACGGGTCGGAGGGTTTGTCCGAGACTCCGAGTCGGATTGATCGGGTCTCTTTACACGATGGGCTGTCGCGTGACGCTGACAAATGGAGCGCGAACATCCAGCCTGAATATCTCCAGGCATCATCTATCTTACGGGATCGACGAGTCGACGACGATGGACTCAAGCGCGACGCTTTCAGATCCAACGACTCAATCCAATTATGAGTCGATCGCGACGACCGAGTTGGAGTTGAATTGGAGACTCGAGTTTAAGGAACGGATGGTGTCGGGGTGGGCAGTTCATCGATTGAAGGTGATCAAAGATGGGGTGGACAGGGTTATGTGAGTCCTGTCATGTGTCTTTGGACTTGGCATTGCTCACGCATGGGGGGAACCACTTAGATTCGACACGTCTGATCTGAATGTGGAGAGGACAGAGGTGGCTATTGGGGATGAAAATTGGGTGTCTGCGAACGTGAGTCTCACCTCCTCTTGGAATACGCGTTTCAATCATGCATTTTGACCAATGTCTCCCGCACGCGAACTCCCATCACCAGTTCTCGACGGGCGACCCACATCCCGTGATGGGCTCCGCTCTTACCATCAACCTTCCCCGCCAGGTGGACGCGGGCACGGAAGGCGTCCGTGTGAGAGTGGAATATTCGACGAAAGATAGTAAAGCGTTGCAGTGGTTAGATCCGCAGTACGTATCCAATCCGTTTACGAGTGTAGCATGTGTTCACGCCACCCCCCCCCCCCTTTTCCTCTCACCCTCCGTGTGGCACGCTCACGGTGATAGACAAACGCAAGGAAAGGTACATCCGTATTTGTTTAGTCAGTGTCAGCCTATCTACGCAAGAGCGTTGGTACCCATCCAAGGTACGCCCCCACCGTTTTTTATCCAACGTGCGTGCTCACTCCCCACCCATTGGTAGATACTCCCTCTGTGAAGATTGTGCGTGCCCATTTAGTGGCGTTGCTTTTGTAAATCAAGGGCGGATGCTAAGTGAACCTTCTCCCTCCCGCCGACTATAGAGATATACAGCACGTGTGACGTCCGTGTTGCCGGTGCTCATGTCCGCTAGACGGATCTCGCCACCTCCGGAGGAACTCCCGAGGGGAGATGCGATCGGACGGGAAGAAGTGACTTATGAGTATAACCAGGTAAGTGTTGGATACTCTTACGTCGGTTCGGGACATTCCTTCTGTGCCCACATTTGCATTCAGCTGTGAGGCGAGCATATACGGTGAATGCTAATACGGCGAATTCATCACTAGCCTGTCCCAATCCCATCTTACCTGCTCGCCATCGCCTCGGGGAACGTGGTTTACCGCTCTTTCAAAGTTCCACAAGGCAAGAGCTGGACGAGTGGGGTTTGGGCTGAACCTGAAGTTATCGATGCGGCTTGGCAAGAGTTTAACGAGGACACACCCAAGTACGTTTTGCATTCCATCCCACATCTAGCGCATGCCGCGATGATGGTCCACCTCCATTGTGTCACTACGAACCATGAACTTATTGGCTGGCGCACTACGACAGGTTCCTGGAAGCAGAAGAAAAGATCACTTCGGAGTACAAGTTTGGAGTGTACGATCTATTGGTGCTTCCTCCTGCTTTCCCCTATGGGGGCATGGTCAGTCTGGTTTCGTCGATGTTTACTCGTAAAGTGATGTTCCCTCTCCCCCCGTTCTCTGACTTGGTAGGAAAACGCATGCTTGACGTTCGTCACGCCTAGTGAGGATAGCATATATGGTGATACTGAGGGATACTGATGAACAGTGTAGCGCTTCTCACAGGCGATCGGACACTGGTCGACGTCGTCGTCCACGAGATGACCCATTCATGGTTCGGTAACGGAATCACGTCAGTCCCCTCCCTCCATTCACCCTCCCCACCTCCCACTCACATCTCCCCAACAGCCATGCCCATGCCTCTCACTTCTGGCTCAACGAAGGTTGGACGACCTACATCGAACGTCTCCTCCAACAAATCCTTCACACCCCTGCTCACCGCGGTTTCTCCTACCTCATCGGTCGGAAATCTTTGGACGACGATTTGGAGTTGTACAAGAATCAACCGAAATATCAGAGGTTGCAGATCGATTTCGAGAAGGGGGAGGATCCAGATGATGCGTATAGCAGTGTGCCTTATGAGAAGGGGGCGAATTTCATTTTGCATCTTGGTGAGTGACGAAGGTTTCATCACGAGTCTGTGTCGGACTTGAAAATATTTATTGTAGAGCGTGCGTTGGGTGGATTGGACGTGTTCTTGCCATACGTGAAACATTACGTGGCGACGTTTATGGGTCAAAGTATCACGACTGAACAGTGGAAAGAGAATCTGTTCGTCTATTTCAGCGGTAACGTCGAAGCGACTCAAGTTCTCAACGAGGTCCGATGGGATGTATGTTTCGTTTCTTCGTCTCCTTTTTAAAACATCATCCTTGATGTAGAGCTGACAATGTGATGTGTAACGGCAGGACTGGTTATTCGGTGAGGGATTGACGCTGCCAGTCCCGATCGAGTATGATATGACGCTGGCGTTCGAGGCATACGCGCTTGCTCAGAGGTGGGACAAGTCGAGGTCTGTCGATGTGGCCAACTTGGACTTTGGACCGGACGACTTGAAGAACATGGACGCGAATCAGATCAGTGGGTTCCTTCCCTTTCGCCGTCTTGATAGACCGGCACTGACGATTCTCCTGATGACTCAACCGCAGTCGTCTTCCTCGAACGTCTCCAATCGACCTACCAACCCCTCCCGCACACACACATCACCCACCTCGGTTCCCCATCCATCTATGCCTTTTCCAGCACTCCCAACGCTGAAATCCGTCTCCGTTTCTACCAACTCGCGCTTCAATCCCCCAGTTCCCCCGCTGCGCTGGCTCACGCACCCGAAGCGGCAAGATGGGTGGTAGGGAAAGACGACACGGGCGTTGTGAAAGGACGGATGAAGTTTTGCAGACCTGTGTTTAGGGCTGTGGGTGCCGTGGATAGAGGGTTGGCGGTGAGGACGTACGAGGAGAACAAGGAGGCGTTCCATCCGATTGCGAGAACTTTGATTGAGAAGGTGAGGAAGCGCACGTTGGCTTGTTTCACGTGGTTTTTTCTTTTCTTTTGTGATTGAGGCTGATCGTGCGTTGAAGGACCTCGGGATAGTCACAAAGACGTGATGGAAATCAGGCGCGGGGGAGATCTTCAGGACTAATGTATCACTGTAAGGAGGGACAAGGATCATCATCATCATCATCGATACGACGCAACTCAAGAAAACCGTGACATGAACCTACGAGTTCCTCCACTTCGTCGAGCTCGGAGTCTTGGTCGTCCTCGTCCTCGACTTGGTCGTTCTGTTCGACGTCTTGGTCGCCATGCTCAATTGGTCTAACCCATCGGATGAGTCGATGGAGAGACCGCAACTTCCGCCAAAGGCAATCGAGCGATGGTTCCGAGATCGACTGACACGTTTGAGCGAGAGCGACCATGGGTGTCTGATGTCTCTCGACATCTGAATTATGAAGAATACACTGGCAATTCAGGATGGACTACAGGATGTCTGGGATGAGCAATGGATTGCAACCCTGCTTGCTCAGCGTTCAGGATGGATTTCATGACATTGTCGAGCCTTCAATGATGTCATGAAATCCATCCTGTGCGTGTCTCCAAGGGTTCCAAGGGGGTATTGGGGGTAGAAAAGGGTAAAGCTGCGGAGATCCTGGTTCTTTGTGGAAATTCACTCGTTCAGCACGGCATTAAAGGGTCCCGATTCTTGGGGAGACTAGCACAGCATCCGCTTGATCAAACATCGTTCATGTCAAGCAGCTGAACACTCTCACGTGTTTTTTTTCAACTTCCTAAGTTCCTTGCTCCAATCAGTTTGATCAGGGCCCTGACTTAGGTGCTTGCTTTCGACATGGTGTCGCCCGCGAGTCTCCAAGCTTCAAGCTTCGAGCAGAAGCTCACTTGGCCCCACCTTCCAAGAACTCGCGAACTTATCACTGGCACGCAAGCAATACGTACCGTGGTTATACCCCGTTGCTGTCGGAAGACTCTTCTTGACAGTCTGACAGAGTCTGACGTGCTTAGCCTCGACTCGCAATAGTCTCGGCACCAGACGTTTTGGTCTTCGCCTCGGAGGGCCTCGGGATCTTCCGAAGACCGTTTTAGGGACGCGGTAGCAACGGGGTGTCAGCCCCGAGCGTCCTAAAACGGCTGGTTCGAGACTAGACTCGCAAGCCCAACTGAGGTACATAAAGTTACACAGGTTGATGCGGCCTCAACTCGTTTGCTACTTACATCGGCCACAGCCAATTCTCATCGCTTAAGATGGTGATGCAGTTCTTGGCTGGCATGTGACTCCGATGTTCAAGATCCACTGCCAAGCACTGGCGTCGACAACGGGCTGACCTGACGGTGCCAAGTACGTTATTTTGACGCTTTGCAGATCAGTGGAGTGAAACGCACAGGAATCTAACCGTGCGGCGTAACCAAATGGTGCCAAGGCCAGGAGTCGACTGAGCTGGGATCTTCGTTCACGAAAGCCTTCTGAAACGCGACGCGACGAGCCTCACGTCATGTCTGGCTGCTTTAAAGTCAGGTCATCCACCACGACCTCTCCCATCTCACTCTTCTCCTTTCTCACTGTTCACTTGCCCCACATGCGCTTCACTCTGACAGCAGCACTGGTTGCACTTCCTGCCTTGGTCGCAGCAGCACCTCAGCCTGGGCGAAATAATGGTTACTCGATCCCTATCACGAAACGCGCGAGCCTTGTCCACGCTGACAAGAGTGTCAACCTTGACGCACTCAAGTCTCACGTTGCTGCAGTTCAAGCGTGCGTAACTGCTTCTCTATGCAATCTAGTATGACTTATTTGAGCATGCATGTTCAGGAATATTCTTCGAGGGTTTGCCAACTATGAGAAGAACACTGGCTCTCCACACCCCGCGGCGATCAAAGGAGTCCATAAGCGCGCAACAGGCGCTGACGCCTTGATTGACGATAATAACCAACATTGGTATGGCACTATATCTGTTGGAACGCCTGCGAACAAGTTCACCAGTGAGCATTGTTTGGCCTTGGGATGAATTGCCTCTCATTTTTCCCCGGATAGTTGACTTTGGTACCGGCGCGAGGTATGTGTCTTTTCTGCCGTGTATGTGACCGTCCTCAAGGAGCTGTCTACAGCGAGTTCTTCTTGCCGGGCCCCAAATGTGCTTCAAACTGCGGTGGACATGCTATTTACGATCCTAGCACTTCTTCAACGAGTCGGGACCTGGGAAAGACCTTCAGTGTCTCCTACGTAAACATGTCAGCTGTTTCTGGCGAACTGTTCTCGGACACGGTTTCTGTTGCCGGACTGACGGTATGTACATCGTCCGTTCATGCATTTCCTTGACTGACGGAGAAGCAGGTAAAGGATCAGACGCTGGGTGTTGCTTCACAATACCCTTCTGGATTTTCGGTTTCATCATTCCCCGAAGATGGTTTCGTGGGAATGGGTTTCCAGAGTATTTCTTCTTTTAACGCGACTTCCGTCTTCCAGAACCTCGTTAGTCAAGGTCAGCTAGACGAGCCTGTGTTTTCATTCAAGCTCGCCAACTTTGGGTCCGAGTTGTACCTCGGTGGTGCGAACTCTGCTTTGTATACCGGCCCCTTCACCTACACGCCTGTCACCCAGCCAGTGAGTCGCATACCTGGCTGCCAGTGTGTTGCGTCGGATGTTGACACTTTTTCGTTTAGGGATACTGGGAGTTTGATATTGGTGGTGTGGATGGCAACGGACGAACCATTCTGACCCACGTCGATTCCATCATTGATACTGGCACTGCAATCATCATTGGCACCCCCTCGGACGTCGCAACACTTTACCATGCGGTCGGTGGTACTGATGCGTCAAGCACGGCAGGCCCAGGCTACTATACCTGTATGTTCTCAGACAGTTTTTATACCCATTTCTTTAGTTAATGCTCCATGCAGTCAAGTGTGATTCGTTCCCCAGCATCAGTTTTACCTTTGGCGGCACATCGTTCCCCATCTCTGCTGATTCCCTCAACCTTGGACCTGTCGCCCCCGGCTCGTCTGACTGTCTGAGCGGCATCGTCGGGCCAAACTATGATTTCCGTGAGTATATTTGAACTCTTTGTTCGCTTTTTTTTTTTTTTTTCTCACGCGTGACGCCACCTTTTTCCTTCAAACAGCGGTCTGGGTCCTCGGGGATGTTTTCCTGAGAAATGTCTACACCACCTTCGACCATGGTCACGCACGAGTTGGATTCGCTCAGCTGGCTTAAATATATAGTTCGCTTTCGTGCTTCCGAGTCATAATTTGGACTTGGAACTCCCGTATGCTTGTTATCCGAATGTTACTTTTGCTTGTAGTTTTGACGAACGTATGCATGTCTCGAATAGTAATGTCTCTCTGGTCGCTCCAGATATCCCGTTCAACGGCACGGCACGGGAACAGAGGAGCCCTGTCTCGTGGCACTGTCTTTCCGTGCAACAATACCTCTTAGTATCATCCTTTGATACCCCCCAACTCTGGCCCTAGAACGATCGATTCGGATGGGAGGAGGTCCATGTCAGGAATGGGTAACGTATATTAATTTCATCTACAGCGAATCCCTGTCTGTGCCTACGCAATGCATAATGAATCACGAGACATACATATGACACCCCTCCACTACTTGAAATCACCCCACAAGTCCCCAAACACATCGTCCTTCTTGGGCGCAGCAGCAGGCTGCGACGCAAACAGACTATTCGTCGTACTCGTCGTCGTCGTCGATGACCCACCCCAAATATCAGTGGTAGCGAATGCGTTGGACCCGTTCGCTGCAGGGGTGGCGGTGGCGGTGGTATTGGTATTGGTGGTACCCCAGATGTTAGAAGACGGCGTTGCGTTCGGGATAGCGCCGTTCCATCCGGAAGAGACGCCCCACATGCCAGTCCCGTTGTTCCCCAACATGCTGATCGATTGGGGTTGGGGCTGGGGTTGGGTCTGGGTCTGAGCTTGAGCTTGAGGTTGGGCACCGAAAGCGTCCCAGGACGATTGTACGGACGCGAATTGGCCGAACGCATTCGCGGGTTGAGTTTGCGTTTGGGATTGGGATTGAGGGGCAGCGGGGGAGGTGGAGAAGAGAGAGAGAATGTCTTGTTTGACGTCTTTAGCGGGAGGTGCGGGTGCGGAGGGTGGGTTGGCGGTGACTGGCGCGTGGAAGTCGAGCGTGAAGAAATCAGCGTTGGCGGGTTGTTGCTGCTGGGGGTGTTGTTGTTGGGGTTGTTGGGGTTGGGGTTGTGCAGAGGTGGGCGGGGCGGGGCGGGCTTGAGCGTTGACGCGCCCAGCGACGGCTGTAGAGAGGAGCTTGTGGGCTTGATACGGTTGGTGGCGGGGTTCATTAGTGAGAGCGGGGGAGTCCGCGGTGGGGAGGGAGCGACTCCTGGTTGGGGAGTGTACGTGTGTCTGACGAGCAGGAAGAGATGGTGCGGGTGAGTTGTCGAAGAGTGGAGCAGCGGTTGTAGCAGCAGTGGAGGAAGGCGCAGCATCAGCATTAGAGGAAGATTGGGCTGGGCGTTCAAGGACAGAGGGATCGGATGGAATGGGACCTTCCATCGCCCATCGTCGGGATTCGTATTTGGAGCGGATAAAGGACTCCATTTTGCTGTGCGGAGAGAGAACAAGGGTTGTTTAGCGAGGGTGTGAGGAGAAGGATGAAAGGGATCGTGAACTTACCGGTCGGGAGGGATGTGTCCTACTTTGGTATGTGCTTCCCAGTAAAGATTAGCGCGGCGATTGCCCCATTTCTGGATGGACTGCCAGTACGGGGGAGGGAGGTATGAGTGGATTGCGAAGTAGCAAGGAGGTTGGTGGTAACGTACTTCCATCTGTTCGGGGGTCCACATGTCTAGATCGATGGATTTGACACGGCTGATGTGTGTGCCCATTCCGCGGTGTATACCTGAACACCGTATACAAAGAAATACACCCCTGGAACGAACAGAGATGAGTACTGTCTAGTCGACAAAAGTTGTTCCTCACAAGTTCCATGATGCCCAGCGTGGATCTATACAATAACGGCGACGTTAGCCCCACATTCTTGACTGAGATGGACAAAGGGTTTGCGCTGACCGTTTCGTTTACAGTCTGCACAGAGCTTGTTGTCTGGCTGCTTGACCAGCTCACGGAGTGTCTTTGCGTTACGCTCTGTGGTTGTCTTGTCTGGTTTGTACATTCTGTACGATGTCTACGCTTTGGCGACGTCGTGGTCGATGTAGAAGGTGGTCAGGCTGAGGCGTCGGAAATGAAGCTCGGACTGTGCAAGGCTGTGTTTGTACACAAATTAGAAAAAAAGTGTACACGTTTGTATTGCGTTCGTAACTTGAAAGTGTACCACCACCATCGAGTGTACCACCGACCAACGACGACCACGACGACGACCGCGATGTCCTCACCACAAGCTCGCGCTGAAGCTCGTAGAAAAGCCATCCTCAGTCGAGGTGGTGACCGTCTTGCAAAACTGACCACGTCGGCGCGGGGTGAAGATGCACCAGCGTACCTCCAGAGCGGTAAGCGTCCTACGAAAGCCTTTGTCTAAAAAAACTCGTAACGAGGATTCGTAGACATGCCCTCGAGAGGTGCTGCAGCGTTCGTAGGAGAGGAGAGCTCGATGCCTCCGCCGCTACCACCAAAGGAGACGCCGAGACCGTCTCCTCCTCCAGCGTTTACGACTGCGACACAGTCTGACCCTTCGGTTTGGTCTCAAGAACAACAGAAACAGTTCATGCAGGCTCTCATGAGTGGTGGACTCGCACAATCTCAGCCTCCCCAGTTTCCGCCCCTCGCTGGAGCCGGTCCTGCGCCCGCAGGTGACCCGTTCGCAAGCATGATGGCTCAGTTGACACAGATGGATCCTTCTCGTGGAGGCGCTGCTGGTAAAGCGCCAGTACCTCCCGGCCCTCCCAAGCCACCGACTCTTTTGCAAAAGTTTATGCCCTTGATCCATATGGCTTGCACGTGGTGTCTGATGGCCTTCTTTGTGCTGTGGAAGGAGCCTCAGGTGTTTGTGGAGAAGACTGCGGGGGCTGTTGAGGTATCGTTTTGGAAACGTTGGCCGAAGCTTGCGATACAGGGGACGTCGGATGGGGCGTGGGGTGTACAAATTGTGGTAAGTTGATTTACCTGCGTCGCGCACACTCCGTCGTTGAGAGCTACTCCACAGCCATTCTTCTGGGCATTTATCACCCTACAGATTATGCTGCATTCCTTGCGCATATTTACGAGACAGGTGAGTCTTCTTGGATACCTACCGGAAGGTGCGATCGTGCTCATCATTGGCATCGCAGAACGAAGTCCGACCACCTATGCTGCTCTCCATGGCACTTCCACACCTTCCACCTCCGTTCCCTTCTTTGATCACGAACGGGATGCGGTATATGCGCATGGGAAGCAATTTCATGGACGACCTCGCAGCAGTCGTCTTTGGCATTGGAGTGATTATCATGCTCACTTCATGGTTTGTCGACTGAGGACGCGTTATGTTATTTACTGTATCTTGAACGACCGGTTTCACGCCATGCATGCTATTGTAGTGTGATTATGGGTAATTACGGGATCCATCACATATCTATCTACGTCTGAAGTGTGAGCAAGGTATCATCATGGAAGAATAGCCGCAGCCCCCGTCTTTGGTCTGTCCGGTGCGTTGAGCATCTCTTGCACTTGTGCTTCCAGTCTCTCCTCGGAATCTGGTTTTTGGGATTTGGAGACGTTGGCTTTGCGCTGCTTTTTGACGATCTGGGCTAACCGCTCCTTTTCTTCACCTGGGAGGACGGGGTGCCCGGCAGATTGAGCGGCGGCTCTGTAAACTTTCCATGGGTCTCCGCCTGCAAGCTCCATGAGTTCTTTCGTGATGGTCGTTGACCACTTGTTAGTCATGTCGAGAGACGACGTTCTTCCATCCTCTGGGTGGTGACGCGTGCGGGTTTCGCGTGCAGTGAGATGAAGTAGCGCAGGGCACAAGTGACTCGGGGAGACTCACCAAACTCGACGAGCACCTCAGGTTTCAGCGTGTCCTCTCGTTTCTTCTGAACCCTGTTCAGTTCGATTTCGAGCAAAGGGTTCGCCCAACGTATCCGCGGAAGTTCTTCCTTTACGAAATGTCTACACAACACGAACACGAACACGAACACGAACACGTTGAGAGAGAGAGGTAGGAACGAGGGCAAAGGGATGTGAGACTGACCGTGCGCCCATGTGGTCATTCCGAGCGGCGAACGTCAGACTGATCCGTCTGAGCCCGTTGAGTGCGAGTTTTGGACCCGAGTTCAACTGCTCGAGAAAACGCGAGAGTTGGGAGGGTTGTGGGATGAACTTTCCGCGTCGGCGAGGCATGGCGAGGGTTCGATGGAGGGGTTGACGACCAAGTTTCAAGGGACCGAAATTTCTGTACCGCGGTGTGGTTGTTTGGTCGTGTTGAATTCTAAAGGTCTTGCCTTCCTTTTCGGGGTCACTCACTTCACCGCCAACTTCCCAAGTGCACTACAGGAGACTCTAGTAGTCAAAGCAAAGGCTAGATCGGAAGTCATGGCGGAGGAAGAGGGTCTCATCATGCGCAGGCCGAAGCGTGCTACGGCTGGAAATCGGTGCGTAGTGGGCTTTCCATTGTGAACGGTTCGTTGACGGGGGGCGATAGGATGGAGATGGCGTTGGCCGAGTTGGCTTTGGAAGAACCACAGGAGGCCGAAGAGGACGTTGATTTCGTGGTCGACAAGGGTGCGTGTGTTACGTCCCTTGTACTCGCTCAATTTGACTGATTGAATTGTGGTTCGCAGACGAGGAAGACATATTCGAGTCCGATTTCGCGAGCACAGACGACGAAGCTCCTCAAGAAAACGTCGACGAAGGCGATCAAACTGTCCGAGACGAGGAACGCAGAGAACGAAAGGTACGTCCCCTCTCATATCCCCCCTCTCATCTGTTGCTTAACCCTTCAATTCACGCACGCCCCGCCGTGTTGGATTCTCCAGACCGCCCGCTCTCGTGTCGAAAAAGCGACTGCAGTAGCTCATGCACGACAACGAGTGACGTTTAACCCCGAAGCTTCCTTCTCCAAACCGAACTCGAAGCCAAAAGCGAAGCTGAAACGAAGGGTGTCCCTTGGTGTTGTTGTCGATGCTGAGACGGGGGAGGTTATTGAGGGCTCGGTTTCGGGGACGGTTGGGGTGAAGAGGCAGAGTAAGAGGAGACACACTGTTATGAATACGTCGGCGACTGTGAATCGGATGAGGGATGCAGAGGAGAAGAAGGTGGGTGGTTGTTTCGACCCAAGTCGCTTTCCATGTGCTCTTAATGGCATTTACCACACATCTGCAACAGGCTGCCATTCCGAAGAAGACCAAAACGATCACTCGACTACCTACACAAGACGAACTCATCAAACGTGCGCTCGACACCGAAGAAGGTAACATCATCGAACACCGAGATTACCTCCGTCTCGAAGAAGAGAAACGCGCCAAGGCTCGCGTGGTCAGACAAACGATCGAGGGCCCCATCTTGAGATGGATAAGCAAGAAAGAGACCATCCAAGTGGAGGTACCACTCCCCCCAGCACCACCTCCAGCACCTCAAACGACGACAACGAATGGGGCGCAATTGTATGCTGCAAAGTATAGCTTCGTGTATACTCCGGGAGTGGTGCCCGGGCCGTCGGGGACACAGGCATATAGCATGCCGTTCTATGTGTACACGCCCCCTGTTTCTCAGAGTGCGACATCAAAGGCTCAGGAAGCGTCTTCGAGCGGCGGGAAATTAGGCGAGTCGTCTGGATCTTCGCAACCGCTGCCTCCTGTGCAGCCTAGTGTTCCTCCGGCGGCAGGTGCTGCATCCGCGGGTACTACACCGCCTGCAATCTCCCCTCCTCCACCCTCGTCAACCGTCTCGACTCCAACAGCGTCTACGTCAGTCATCCCTCCTATTTTGCCAGTCCCACCACAACCACAAGCGCCAACTCAACCTCAGCCGCAATCACAATCACAACCACAGTTACAATCCCAGCCACCCGTCTTCTTCTCCTACCCAACCGCCCCCGACGCACGTCCAACCGCCTACCGCCCCGAAGACGTCTGCAAAAACTACGTCATCCACGAACTCTCCCAATCCGTCTCCTCCTCGAAACCCCCGTGGAAGGACACGATGACGGCCATGTTTGGGGATCACGTCAAGTGGGACGAACTGAAGGTGTTCACGGGCAAGGGAAGGCCGCTTGGTGGGTGTCTCCTTCTGCTTCGGTGCTCGTGTTTGATACGAGTGGCGTTATCTGACTGACTGACTGACGCTGACGCTGTTGCAGCTCGTCCGGTTCGAATGTGTTCCATCACGGGTCAACCCGCGAGATATCGTGATCCGAGGGCGAACGCACCGTTTGCGAGCGTGGATGCGTATCAGGTGTTGACACAGGTGATGGGGAGGGAATATGTGTGGTGTCATGTGTTGGGGTGTTATGTCGGGGTGAACGAGCGGAGTGCGGGCACGGGCACGGGCACGGGCTCGGGTGGTAGCGTGGAAGGGGGATCTCACACTAGGGATCGCGATGGCGAGGAATTGGAGGGGCCGATGGCGAAGCGGCGGAAGGTTGGGGTCGAAGGAGGGTGATTTCCGGATAGGTCAGTAGGCTGGCAAGGGGCTAGTCCTATTCATACTAGGTAGTCGGCGGTACCCAGTGATGGGGCGAGTACTTTTAATTTAAATGCATACAGCTAAGAACGGAAAACAATAAAGTACGGGTCAAGACTCGGATCCTCAAAGCTCCTCCGAATCAGAGAACAGATCGATAGTCCACTCCCCAGTAGAACCTTCCTCTCCTCGACACCCACGTAAATGCGCAGGTGCGTTCCGAACATGCTCACAGCCCATAGAGTGAACTTATACATCTCCGGGAACGTCCGTAAATCCCCACAGGACACTGGTAAACCACGATCTGCGGAGAAGGAACTCGATAAAGAAAGAACAGATTACTACAGGCTCATTGCCATCGACAGCGACAATCCAAAGCTACAATACTGTACAACGTCCCTTGCGGAAGATCATAAATCTATCCCTTTCGAGTAGGATAAAACGGTCCTTGAGGGGGATGTTGGGTAGCTGTTGAAATCCTCAGACAGTTCTGACGAAGGTGTGCGCGATCTGATAGGGGCTAAAAGAAGATGAACGACTGATCGGGCACGGTATGTAACTGAGCGCAAATCTCACAATATTGAGATGAGGGATCTAACTGAGCTTGCTTCGCAGAGGAAGATTGTGGAGGACTGATCCACATGGAGGCGTCATGTTCAGCTTGAAGTAGAAGAGAGTGGGCAGGCAAAGAAGACGCCTCTTTCACGTCGGCTACAAGGATCAGAACACCATGAACATCGTGACATGCGCAAGAATGATTAACAAAACTCACCCTTGGGTTGTGCCAATTGTGATGAGGCTGCTCTGGACTCCCACGCTAGCCCAGCGCCAGGCAACGCGGTCGGTGTCTCGAGCGGAGTGAGAGGCCCAAATAAACCAAAGAAATCACGGTCCGGAGGTACGACTGGTGGAGGTGGTTGCGGCCTTGCCCACATGACAGTACGCCAACCTGGAGTAGTTACGAAAGATATGTTTGAATCAGCACGCGCGGTTCCCTTCCTCGAGCGCCTTGTAGAATGTTTAGGTGTATCGGGCGGTGGTGCCTTGGGATGTCCTGGAGGAATCCTATGGATCACCACCATCTGGTTAGGTCGGGGGTGGACATAGAACGAGCAGAAAACGAACCATTCGGAATCGAACTCTCCACCCGGTCCATACTTGGATTTCAACGTCAGAAGTTGTCCAAGCTCTCTGGAAACAGGCTTGAATATTACGCATGGAACAAGGAAGAGGTGTGGCGTACTGTTGCATACGGCGACGTTCTTCGCCCAGTCTAATGACGTCGCCCATGGTCTTCTTGACTTCATCGGCCAGTATGTGACTGATTTCTTCCCGAAGCTGTAAGAAATTTATGTTAGTCGCAGTGTTGGAAAGCTGGCGACTGCGCACCGTCCGGAATTTACGTGGTGCTTTGTCTCTATTTTTCTCCTGTCCACCACCGCCGTCATTCTTCCAGTCTTTGAAACGCAAATATCAACACCATGCAATAAGAGAGGGCATGAAAGGCTTACAGTTTGAGAGAGCTTCGAGTATTTCACTTTGCTTTGTGTTATGCATCTGCAGTTCCTCAAGCAAGTCCTGTGCTGTAAGCAACTTCAGCATACTGTCTCCGTCATCATGATAACTGTGTATGAACATACCGGACAATTCCCCGGTAGTATTCTTCACTACCGCTTGATCGGCGAGCCGCAGCACCATCTTCATCAACTCTGGCACTTGTTCATCCTGCTCCGGGTTCTGTCGCACCAGGGACGTTAACTCCTCGCGCAATTTCTGGTCGCGTTCCTCGATGGTCATATTTCCTCCGACCTGCTCATCTGGGAGCATGACGACGATAGGATACTCTTCATTAGTGTTAGCTCCTTCGGAAGCTTCGTGTTGACGTTTTTTGTCCCGGATCATTTCGTCCCTCGCTGCGTGAAGTGCGTCCAATATGTTGATGGCGCGGCTAATGTCAGCATCTTGTATTGCCGTGAGGACAGATTCAACACTGGAGTTGAGATCCAGCCTTGGAAGTGGTCGTGAGTTTCGGAGAGCTAATGTCGTGGTCGGGTTGTCGTTTCTACGCTGCAACTCTGAGAGGCGACAGAGTCAGCCATCAAGATGTAGTCGAATCTTGTTTAACACTCACGTTGAGTCTGCGGCTCAACAAACTGCTCGAGATTTGAGATCATGTTACTGAATGCTCCGATCGCTTCATCGTAGCGTTCCATGCCCCGCAGCGCATTGTACTTTCTTTCGTAGCCCCGGGGGGATAACGGGTTCAATATTATCGCCTGCGTTTCATCTTTATTGAGGATAAGTTCGAGCAAGAAGAACACTACGAGCCTACCTCGTTGGCATCGTCCAGAGCGTTATCCCATTCTCGTGTCCCTACGTATGCTTTGCTGCGTTTCACAAGAATGCCATCTCGCGTGTTCGGATCCATCTTGATGGCGGCGGAATACTTGGTGATAGCTTCAGGGTAGTCTTGGGACCACAGCGCAGCGTCACCTAGGCTTTCCAGCGACCTGAGACATTGGTAGTGGAACTCTGAACTCGGTCGGCAGATTAATCTTACGTAGGTTGGGGAGGAACCACTCACTGTTCAACCATTCGGCATTGCCTTTCCTCGCCTTGACGTTCTCTCCGAGATCTTGCGTCATCGTCTCAAGTGCGATCGTTGCTTCCTTGAATTTCCCAGTGATATATAATCCTTCGCAATGTTGCTGGTAGACAGTATATTGCAAGTTGTCAAACTTCCAACCAGATATCTGAAGCTAGTAAGAGCACTGTGAAAATGAGTGGAAGTCGTATGGCATACCAGGGAAATCGTGTCAACTTGATCCATGATCTCATCGAATGGGGCAAGCGACCGTGCCTTTTCCAAGAGTTGTAGTGCTCTTTCGTAGTCCTCGTTCTTCATGGCCGAGGTTGCGAGCCGAAGAAACATGTGTGCCTAATGAGGTGGTCACACAGGCTTCTCACATAAGTTCATTTACAAAAAGACTTGCCTGAACAGAGGAGCATGTTGATCTGAAATCTGTCGGGCAGTGTTCAAGAAGATCGGCAATGCAAGCCATGCTTTCCGCGTGGTACTCGGCTTGAAACAACACAACGGACTGGCAGTGGGCAATGAGTGGACGTGTTGGCGTCACACGTGCGACGCACCTTGACGAGCACCGCGAAGTCTTTATCATGGACATCGCAGTCTCGAATGGCAAGGTTGAGAGCCTGCAATGCAGATCCATATTTCTCAAGGCCAAACAAGGCAAGGCCTTTTGCAATGTTAGCAATCACAGACGATTGAATGCCGATCGACTTCACGGGCAAACATCAGATACAGATCGTTTTCCGTGAAAGGAACAGAGAAGCACCGTTTCAGCATCCCTTAAGGAAGAATCCCAGCGTTGCAATCGTGCACGGAGAAGCGCACGACCGGCAAACATAGAGTGGTTGGAACCAGTGGTTTGGACAATCTGTTTTGACAGTATTTCTTCAGCATCAATCAGCTTGTCTGCTTCCCATGCTTGACGAGCTGCATCGCTGAGATCCACGACTCGTATAGAGAGATCACTAGATGTGAAATGAGTACATATCCGGTTGTCGATTATACTGATACCTACCTGATACTTTTCAGAGATACGACGCCTGGAACGAATGAGTAGTTATGACAGTGTAA
The DNA here is from genome assembly GCA_038093975.1 of Chalciporus piperatus. Lineage (NCBI taxonomy): Eukaryota > Fungi > Basidiomycota > Agaricomycetes > Boletales > Boletaceae > Chalciporus > Chalciporus piperatus. The sequence continues at coordinate 24,879 of JBBPTG010000039.1, forward strand.
CGTTGACGACCTACCATTGTGCGAGAGTAAACGGTAGTTTTCAGAAATTACTTTCTCTAGCTGACCTTCATCTTCAAGGTCCTCTGGCTTCAGCAGCCCCTGATAGATGGGGGATAAAGCGTGGACAAATACTAGTACAAAATGAGTGACGACAAACCTTCTTGAGTAAGACAGTCCACTGGCTATCATGCGTAATAGAAATGGTGGCATTGGGATCCTACGCAGTGAATCCAGATATCGACTCGGATCATCGTGAACTGTAGTCAAAATACAATGATACACACCTTCCTCAACAGATATCGGTTCACGATGTCAGATGGGTGGACGCTCTGGTACGCTTGTCAGGAATGAACAATGCCTCATAACACACTGCAAACTGACCCGGGGAGCCTCTGGTACGTGACTAACTGTCACAACTCTACTGCCGCTTGCATCATTGGGGGCCGAGGTCCTAGTTGCTCCTGGCCCCTCGCCCTGGTCTGTGGCTCCTCTACCCTTACCGCCCTTCGGTACAAGGCTTTTCAAGAATTTCGCAGCACCAGAACGACCTTGGCTTCCACTGAGGAACTTTGTTGGTCGCGGCTCAACAGGCGAGGCGTCAACCACAACTTTAACCCATTTTTTGCCCAATAGGTTGTCCCTGAGCGCGATTTTGAACCCGCTGATGAATGGGGTCTGACTGGGAATCCCCGAGTCATCCAATGGCCCCACACGCCAATGGAGAGCACGCATTGACTCCCACGTGTAGGCTGCTGTGGTATTGCCGTCACCGACCTGTCCGGCCTTAAAGTGAGCAGGAAATTCTGTAGCTGTTCCAGTGGTTTCATGGAAGGCGGCAACGGACCAAGAACGCGATTTGTAAAACCCGGTAATTAGATAGAGGGAGTCATCCCTGATGATGCGACCGAGGCGTTGCCGGGCGAAATTGTACCATTCCTCCCCATTTTTCTCAGCCACGTCGCTGAAAAGCTGATGCTTGAGGAGAGAGTAACTCTCAGCGCCATGAGGGAGGATGAGTAGTGCCCCTTCGCTAGATGGGAGACTGAATTCGTAGTTGGACGGCTCCCCTGTCTTGACCGGTGTACTAACTGAAGAAACCGAAATAACCTGGCCAGGACTCTCGGCATGAGGAAAGAATCCAATATCCAGGGGATTTAGGTTGACGGATGTGAAATTGTCGGGTACACCGTTGACTTGATGGAAGGAATGTTCGCGAGACAAACATATGTTGAAAAAGACGTCGAAACTGCCATTCCCTGGAACGACCACGCCGACATCGCCGATCATTAGTCCTTCCTGACGATAACGTAGAAACTGGGCGCCCAGCTCTGGAGTCCAAAGCGGATATCCGTATTTGAGGGGGAGCAGTTGCCTGGCGTACACCTGAGGTGGAGGGTCATTCCTGGGCATCCTAGTGGCCCAGTTTGAGGTGAGACGAGCGTTCGAACTTTGGGAATCGGTTACGTGAGTTTGTCTGGCTCTCGGCGCTAAAATCAGTTCTCATGATCAAGGCGCTAGACTTGACTCGGACTCGACGGAGTCGCGTGTGTCCTTCAAGTTTCACAACCGAAATAGCCTTGTCCAAGTTAGTTGCAACGTTCCAGGAAAGTTGAGAAGTCGAAAATGTCTTCACCTTCTCCATCCAGTCCCTCTGGGTTGTCGTCGACATCGAAATTCACCCACTCTCTTGCCCCCTCACCTCCTGGGTTGACTGACCTTGATACAACCTCTGGATCGTCACGGTCGAGCCAAACAGCCTCTGATGTCCCTGTCGATTCAGAGGAAGCGACGATCACAGTGGCGAATCTCCATGAGATCTTGGCACGGATACTTGAACAGACAAATGACCTTTGGGAAAGGCAAGAGTCCACCAACCGCATGTTGGACGAACTTCGACAATCAATATCTGTGCCGCACTGGGACCACCGTACAGAGATTGATGGGCGCTTGCATCGCATTGAAAGTTTGACAGAGACATTGGTCGAACAAACAGCAGACCGTGCCTTCAGTGCTGATGCAGTGCACAGAAGCAGGGCGAGCAGGACAGGACAAGCCCAGGAGTCTGTCCAAGAGTCAAGTCATTCCGCAACCGATGTTGGTCACGAGTCTGACAAGCAGTCGCTCGCCGGGTCGCTGACACATTTCTCCCGATATCATCCAGGACACAATGCCAATCCAAACCAGTACTTCCACATTCAAATCCAGCGACCAAGAAGTTCCGGAACCCTTGAACGTATGCCATCTGTCTCACATTCCTGATATTGTTTGGATTGATCCCAAGTTTAGATATCGTCACACCTCGCACCCCAAGGTACAGGCCATGCTACCGAGGTATTCTTCTATCTGAGTTCTCCTATAATTTAGACTGAATTGGCAGTCATTTTCGCCCCACATAACTGTCTTGCCTCCGCCGCCGCCAAATGTCCATGGCGAACAACCAGGCACTACGGCGAATGAACATATCCATAATGAAGGACATGAAGCTACAATTACTGCTACCGTGGAGAACACTCATACCTTGAGTGAGCCCGAGAACGTGACGGAGATCCGTCTTATAGCGGATCAAACACAAGTCGCCACAGTGGAATGGGCTGTGGCGTTGGGAAATCGGTTGGCCGATGTTACTAACTTGGTTCAGCGATATGTGGACCAGTGGCAAAAGAAGACTGACTTGATGGAGCAGTTCTATGCAGAGCGTCATCGCGGGGAGGAAGGACGGGATCGGCAGATTCACGAAATGTTAGGCATGACGTATTGGCTTGTGAAGGAAGCAGGGGAAGCTAGACAGCGTGAAGAAAGCAGGCAAGCAAATGAGGGTAAACCTGGTAAGTAGGCTCGATGACTCTCAATCTTGCAGCAGCTTGAAGTTGTGACACAGGCATCGAAATCCTCACCAAAGAACTTGACAGACAGAGCGAGAAACAACGAGAATTCCTCGGTGCGCTGTCGGATAGTGAGTGTCTGAAGCACGCTGCGAACTTAACTGATCCTTAGCGTTTCCTAAGGCTGGAGAGCAGATGGCAGCAGACTATATGAGGAGATGATCAGTGCTGTCCGTGACACTGCTAGCGAGCAAGTTCCTTACAATGTCCAGGGGGTACATATCAGTTTTCGCTTCAGGGAGTTAACCCGCATTGACTTGCCATAGTACCTCGATGAGTTTAGTAAGTCTCTTTCCGTTGAGGTCCGACTGCTCTTGGGTGAGGTTGGCAAGCTGCGGGAGGAACGAAGGAGTATTCAGCAGTGCGCATCCTTTTCTCAACATCTTTATTGATTTGTACATTTGCCCCCAGTGAACTTGGGTTCCTCCTGTCCATGAAATCTAGTCACTTACCAGGTGGAGAGTTCGCTCCTGAATGGTTCGTTCCGTTGCACTTGTTATTCTGAGTTTGACAAAACATTCTACAGGATTCTGCCATCGCCATCCAATTACTATTCTCCTGAAGTAACTCCATTAACAACTGACCCGCCTCTGCCGGAAATTCCACTTCGGCGATCGGCGTGGCGTCCTGTCAGACTTCGAGATGCCAGTCGCAGATCAGAGCCAGAGCCAATTCTGGTTCCGGGACCCGGAGATGTCCAGTCATGGGCTACCTGGCAGCGTAAGTTCTTGTGAGGACACTCGGTGACAGATTATTTTGACACGTATTTTCAGCCAATCCCGCGTTGGCTCCTACGCTACCGCCTGAGGATGTTCTATTTCTTTATGATCGTGGAAGTCCTGGGTTGTTCGGACCTCCCTCTCCGCGCAGCTGATATCATGGCTAGGATGACGTATCTCGTTTCCCATTTCGTCTTAATGGATCCTTTGGCCCTTCGCAACTACAAGTTGAGCCTGCTGAGGATTTTTAAACATAAAGTTGTCGTATATCACAAGAACTCGGGCCTGTATGAATATTCAAAACAGTAGCGAACCATACCATTTTTACTGCGTGGAGATTCCGATCCCAAAGCTTACTTTCCCCAAGCTCGTTCTTGCGGGATTGGGTGGCCTTCCAAGTTGATGGAAGGGCGGCGTTCCATGGAGTGATATCATGGGGGGCCAGCAGTGCTTCAACCAGCGACTCCCTCTTGATGTCATTATCGACAGAATGACCTCCACCGAACTCGACCACATCGCTGATCAGCTGATCGTCGTTCTCAACGAGATGCGCTCATACACGAGCACGACGACGCTCGGCCCGTCCCTCACCGGCGGTCCCTACAACAACCGGTTCATGCCTACCCTTGGCACCCTCCAGACAAATTTGCAAGCGTCAAGGAGTACCTCGAACACTACCGTAGCATGTTCCTCGACTTCTGCGGACCCGAGTACGTGGACGAGTCATTCAGCTGCTTCCCGACGGAAGCCGCGGTCTACCTCACCCACGGCGACCTCCTCCCTCGCAACATTCTCGTCGACGGTTCCAGGATTACTGCCATCATTGACTGGGAGACCACCGGCTTTTACCCCGAATTCTGGGAACTTGAATATTGCCGGATGCACGATCTGGGATTGATGACGCCTGGATGGGCACACGTCCTCGCGCGCATAAAGTTTCTAGGTCCGCGTCGGAGCAGGAGATCACAGCTGTATATGAGATCCTTAGCGATCTCGATTACAACAGCGTTGCGTGTAGTCATTGTGAGTCCGGTCCATCCCCCACCCGCTCAGTTGTTGTTTATACTATGCTGAAGCATGCCGTTCGAGCGGGGGCTGCTGATACGTGCTGTCATCGTTGTGTCTCATGCTTGCCATTCCGAGTCATTGGTCAAGTTTTCAAATTTCTTCATATCTCGCCGCGCGCTGCCAGTGAGCACAATATCCAAACCCTCCTGGACCTCACTCTCGAGAAGTTTGAGTTCGAGGTCACTCGGGAGGCTTTGGATGGTTGGGCTTGGGCTCTACTCCGGAGACGTGTCCATTTCTCGCCGGGCCGGAGGCAGTTGGCGCATTCTCGATGATCTCCGAGTCTGTGCGCAAAAAGAACTGTTGCTGCTGCCAACAGATCTATGAACCGGACATACCCACCACAAGTATAGTGTTCGGAATCCGCCAGTTGCTGTACTGGATGGATGGCATCTCACGTGGCTTTCTTCGGAGATTTGTCCCATAAATTGATGTGCGTTTTGTGGTATCGACCAAATGTCCATGTAGGTAAGGGGAACGCTTAAACATCACAAGTCCATTCAAAATCACAGATAAATCCTTAAATGAATTTAACGCATGGTCCAGGATGAGCCTTTCGAATCCAACAGGGCGTTCATCGCGATCGGAAGACGGAGAAAAGAACCAGATGCCGATGGTCATCCAGTTCTAAAAATGACGGGGATAGTAGCTGAATTCTCTCGCATTTGCTAGAAAACGCGAATTAGCAGCCGTTATTGAATGGGTAGGCGAGACATTGAGGTCTCACTTTGCGGAGCAACATTTTGGGGAACTGGATTTGGTTTGGGCATGGGCAGGGGCATGGGCTGCGGAAACGAAGGCAGCGCAGTCCTTCGAGGAGAACCAGGCGATCGGTACCAGCCATGCGGTGTGTCGCCGGCTAGTGTTGGTGCCAAAGTAAATTGGGGAACGGTCTGCGGAGTGAACCCGAGGGGGTGCGAGGGAAGAGGAGTTACCGCTGGCGTACTCCATAAACTCGCAAGAGGTGGGAAGAAGGTTGATCCGTGTAAACTTCCTGGGTATGGCAGACGTAATGCTGCTAAGCGACCTATTTCATCCTGTAGCAGATGGATCTTCTGCATCATAGCCTCTAACTCGGCCTGTGTATTTTTTTTATCTCTCGTAAGACCGTCATCAAGAGCAGCCACCATCTCCGTCAGTTTTCGTAGTTGATCTATAGTTTGGATACACATAAGTGCCATGGTCATATCGATTTCATTGTAAGATTTGGCACCTACTTGACGCATCATTTGAAGCTGAGCGACCCGTATCAACACTCGCTTGGTCAGAAGTTGCGGCCACACTCCGCGGTCCAGCTCGTCTGGCTCGGACATGACCCGTAAGCCGTTCACCAAGGCCTGCGGCCGCCCCGGTCGGCTCCCGTGATCGATCCACTAGTAGAGCCCTCAGGTATACATGCCAATCCATCTCTCGCTCGGTGTACTGACACGCACCTGGTGTCGCGATCTTCGCTAAGCGGGCTAAATCCTCGCTAAGCTGTTCAAGTCTCGCAGTTACTCCCTTCAACTCGGTTTGTCTGTCTTGCACATCCTTCCCAAGCCAATCATTGAGATTGGTCATGTACCTCATGAGCTCTCGGTGTAGATCTATGTTCGCGACTTGTCCAAGTCGATGTTCCTACCGTAAATTTGAAGATGACTATCGCTGCCCCAGAACACTTGCGTAGCTCACTTACATATAATATTGTATTCAACGTATCCGACATTGTATTCGGACCATGGTGCGCTGTCTGTTACAGCTGGTCATCCAGAGATAAAGTGAGCGAAACCGCGGTGACTCACTGGGGAGTATGTTGACGGTAGGTCAACATTGGGATAGTGTACCATTGTAGCTGGGTTATATATATGAGGCTCGGGCATCTGCAGTGTAAATGAAAAAACCTCCACTCAGCGAGAAGATGACGACCCACTGGGAAAACAGATTGCCTGATATTGTCCTTGGGATGCGGGAGGTGACCTCCATCCTGAAGGCACAATGAGAAGATGACTCGGAAGATCACTGGTGGGCTGGCGGCTTACTGAATAAGGCGACATTGGCTCGGAAGGTGGCATCACATTGATACTTGGTATGGGTAAACCCGAATTTAGAGCACCCTGGATATGCTGAGGCCTTGGAGGTGGGGATAAAAGGCTGGGATGTTCTATGGAATCCTCCATGGAAAAAGGTAGCCGATTTGGTACATCCCATTCTGCCGGGGAAATGAGGGTGTCAGGTGCTCGGTCAGGCAGTGGCAGGGGGCTAGCTGTGGGAGACATTTATGAAACAGAAATACTATTGGGCAATATAGTCCCATACCTGAACTATCCTCTGGGTTCGGTCTGTCAGGGAAGAGCGAAGTATGTGGTCGATCATCTGCATGGCGTGTGTACGTTTCGGGGAAATCGTTGGATTGGCCAGCGCCTTGATGTTCGTCAACGTCGTCCTCGTTTCTGTCCGTCTGTATCCTTCTGGCATCTCGCTGGTGACGTCGACGGTGAGGAGCGTGATCGCTGTGAAAGCCCTGATTCCGCCTACGTCGCGGATTAACTTCGTGGGAATCATCAGATCGAGGTCGTCTCGGATATTCCAGAAGGGAAGAAGGACCGCGAATATCGTCCCTGAGACTGCCATGAAGCCTGCGCGTGTATCCACTTCCACGACCCGGTGGATCGTCCCCTTCGCCATCGTCATCGTCATCGTCATCGTCATCGTCATCGGCATCGGAAGGATAGAACAACGAGGGTGAGCTGGACCTAAGACTCGGAATGCGGTTTCCTTGGTCAGGAGAGATAGGACCATGAATGTCCTGACTCAGACGTTCCGACCTCTGGGAACGTCTGTCGCTGGTCGATGGATTCGCGATCACTGTAGATGCTGGAGTGTCCATGTCAGCACTAGTCGACCCACCGCTTGACTATTCTCGACTTACGAATCATCACTGCGACTCGTCGTCGTTCTTCCTGCGAACTCGCAACCAATACCGCTTTCATCAATTCCAGTGCATGGTTATGATGTTCTTGGTACCCTCGAACCAGATCCGTCAATTGATTATGTGACATCTGATCCAGTTCTGTGGGAGTCCCGTGAGCCTCGAGCATCCCCGCGAAGACGGCGACTTGGCATGCAAGCTCCTCGTTGGTAGTGATGCGCTGGTGAAGTTCCAGGTCAGCGGAATGCTGTCCTCCGGTCGCTCGCGTCTGTTGTAATCGAACAATCACGTCTCTCTCCTGCCTATGAAGTTCCTCCAACAACTCTGTTGCACGTCGGATGTCGCCATCTGAGAGGGCCGCGGAGATTGAGTTGACGGCTGAACCACGACCGACCGTGACGCTGAGACGTAACGGGGTATTATGGATTCGCTGGTCGGTGGTTCCAGGAGCCGTGGCCGGCTCTGCCGGTGAGGGAGCGGTACGCCCCACGGTTGGCACTACAGTGCGATATCAATCACCAATCAATCACCAAAAACGCGAGCACGAACAGTGAGAATGTGGGTCAGTGGAACGTTCAAGCATTTTAAGTGAGCACAAGAGAGCTTGATTTGCCTCCGGGAAACGTTTCATCCCTCGAAGCGCATAGTGCCGCATCTCATAGCCCAGATGGGAGAGAGGTTTCAATACAATTGCCTTCACGACGAACATCAACATCATTGGAATTAAACTCATGCAAGGTGTGAGCGTGCCTCGTTTGCATCATTGAGAGCTTCTTGCCACCTATCACCCGCTTCTGCATATGCCCTGCTCCGCTTAATCAGAAGCCCGTCTCGCTCTCTTGGATCCATGGCTAAAGCGGCCGAGTACTGCATGCTTGCTTCCGAGTAATTCTGCGATGACATCGCAGTGTCGCCGAGTCTTTCTAACGACTCAACGCACTGCTGAGTGAATGCTAGAATCGATCCTTGATAAACGACCGCAGAACCTAAGGCGTGCACTACTTACTTGTGATCCATTTAGCACCTTCCTGCCTTGCTGCCCCTGGCTTGAGTTCACCCCACATTGATTGGAGCGATGTTGTTACTTCGCTCATGCGCCCAAGAGAATAAAGTACTTGGCACTTAAGTTGATAAATGCTGAATCGCAACTCGCCAAACTTCCAGCCAGTAACCTGAGGACTCGTTTACATCATAGTGCTCTACGCAGTGGGGAGCTACTTACCAAAGATACAGTGTTCAATTCCGGGGTTCAAGTGAATGGACCTGTTCCAGGAGTTGAAGTGCTCTTTGATTGTGTTCGTTCTTCATCGCGAAAGTCGCAAGTTGGAGACATATTTTCGCCTGTAGCAAGTGTCACATACAAATACGTCAGTTGGGGCAAATAGAAACTTGCCTGAACAATCGCGCTTGCTGATCGAGACTTGACTGGGCCACGTTCGATGAGATCCGCAATACAGGCCATACTCTCCTCGTGATACTCAGCCTCAAATAAAACGATTGCCTGGTGATTGGTGTTCAGCAATGAACCAGTTACATGAGGTAATCAACCTACCTTGATCACAGAGACGAGCGACTTGTCAGAGGTATCACAATCACGGTCAGCGGAATCAAAAGCTGCCATTGCATCCCCAAGTTCTCGCTTCCCAAACAACGCGAAACCCATTGCAATATAACCAATAACTGATGATTGGATGCCATTCGACTGCGTGTGCAATGGAGTCAGCGAGGATCATTTAGAAAGAACATGCATAGCCACCATTTCGGCATCACTCAACGCCGCGTCCCAACGGCGCAAGCGCGCTCGAACAAGCGCACGATATGAATATGCAGTGTTGGAATCCTCAACGTCGATGACCTGCTTCGACAACAGTTCCTCAACGTCGGCTAATCTATCTTCTTTCCACGCCGAACGAGTTGCCTCGTCAATGTCTAACAACTGTGCTGAGCAGTCACTGTCCAACGTGAACACGGTGATGCTTTGAGCAAATGAAAGCAGCTTACTTGACAGCTTTCAGTGACACAACCCCTGTAACATATTTGAGCCCGATTACATTTAAGCAACAATAAACTACCCACCATCACGCGTGTGAAAACGATAGTTTGCGGACATTGCGGTCACTAACTGGCCTTCGTCAAACAGGTCCTCAGGCTTCAAGAGTCCCTGGGGTAGCATAGGGGTTAGATAGAAGTGAAGCAAGACCGCAAGAATGAGAGGAGACCTTTTGAAGCAAGATACCCCACTGACGGTCGTGAACAATCGCCATGATCGCAGAAGGCTCCTGAAGAATTGGGTTCATCGCTGAGTTTGTGGACCAAAAGCAGCACTGATTCAGAGCCAACCTTTGTAAGTAGATACCGGTTGATAACATCAGATGGGTGAGGATCCTGGCGCAATGATTAGTATTGGAAATCGACCAGTGACATCAACCGACCTTCGAACTTGAAGGTTGTGGGAACTGTTCAATCACAAGCGTCTGACGCGTATCGGGCTCTGGCTCAGGGCCATTGGCCGGGCTGTCAACTGGGCCGGTCGTCTCTCCCGTCCTGCTTCCACCTGGCACGAGTCGCCTCCAAAGATTTGCAGCTAGTGAGGTACTACCGCCGTATCTTGAGGACTTCCCACGTGCTGGCCGAACCGAGGGGGTATCTACATAGACTTCAACCACCTTTCTGCCAAATATGTTGCTTCGAAGTGCAATTTTGAATCCAGTGATGAAAACGGCCTGGTTAGCCATTCCGATGTCAATCGCAGGCGCAGGTCCTGTACGCCAATCTATGCGCCGTCCCGTTTCCCAATTACCAGAGATGTCACCCTGTCGAGAAGATATTTCCCTGAATGTCGCAGGGAAGGATTGCGTGGCACCGGACTGATGGTGAAATGACGCAACGGACCAAGCACGCGTCTTGTAATACCCAGTAATCAAATAAATCGAGTCCCGATCGATGATGCAACCGACGCGTTCTTGCGCGAACTTGTACCAATCCGCCGCACACCGCCTCGCTACGTCTTCGAAACATTGTAGATTGCGAAGCCTGCGACCTTCGGAGCCTTTCGGGAGAATGAGAAGCGCCCCTTCCCTGGCGGAGAAGTTGAATTCATAGCTCTTGTGGTTGGACCTCCATGCTTCACTGTCAGTTGCATGAATTAATTCCCTAACAAATACATGGCCCACCGATCAAAACCCTCATCAGATTGTTCGACAGGCATGCTGAGGGTTGTCACTGAGGTCGACGATACGACGCGACCAGGATTCTCATGGTAGGGCCTGGTAATGATGTCTACTTCACCTAGCGAAACAGGCGTGAAGTTTTCCGGTACTCCAGTGAGCTGATGGAAGCGATCGGTGCTGGGCAGACAAATGTTGAAAAAGACATCGAAGCTTCCATGATCCGGTTCGGTGACGCCCACATCACCGATCGTAATTCCCTCTCTGTGAATGTCTCTCTCGAGGAACTCCTGCCGTGGCTCTGGACTCCAGAGAGGATATCCGAGGTTGAGGGGCAGTAAATTTCTTGCGTATACTCTTGGGGCCGCCTGGGACATCTGGGAGCGAGGGATGGACATATAAACGTGTGGGTGCTGGTGGACTTTATACTTAAGCTTCGATCAGCGCCACAGTTCACAGGAACGCCCCAGGAACGCCCCAGGAGCACCCACAGGAGCACTGCTGCACTGGTCACCGGACTACTAGCTGCTAGTATTTCTGCCACGGGAAACGATGGACGAAGACTGTGATTAATCAGGTGTGGTGTTCGAAGTGAAAGGGCAAGTGACATCTACAACCGTTGTGATTGGGAAGCTAGTAGGTCCAATCCGGGTCTGCCTTTATGCAAATGAGCTTGGACCGGGCGGCCACTGAGTGAGTTTTCAATGAGTACACTGTAAGTAGTGCTGTTATTTTAGTATTATTTGGGAATTCGAGGATATTCTCATTTCTTAATTTTTCGGAGTTTGAATGACATAGGTATGCAGCTGCGGTATTGAGGCGCACGACGACGACAGCAGCTAAGCTCAGCTACGACGTGAAATGGCATCGCTGACAGGTTGGCTGTGGGGAACGTCCCAGATTGACGAAGCAGTCGGTGAGCATCGTCCTCGTCGTGCTTGACAGCGAGCACGCACTCACACACCCTACCTACGTTCACAGACAAGGCCACATCTGAGCTCATCCCGACCGGTTCAGAGGACGTTGCACTCAATCTCGAGATATGCGACCAGATCCGCTCAAAGTCAGCACAAGCCAAGGACGCAATGCGCGCCCTCAAGCGCCGTCTCAACCACAAGAATCCCAACGTACAAATTCTCGCCCTTGGGGTAAGTACCCTCGCGATCACCATCGGACACGCGTCGCTCATCTGCAACCCCAGCTCACAGACATCTGCGTCAAGAATGGCGGAGATCATTTCTTAACAGAAATTGCGTCCAGAGAATTCATCGACAACCTCGTCTCCATCCTCAAGATTCCCGGTCTAAATCACTCCGTGAAATCTGACATATTAAAGTACATTCAGAACTGGTCACTCGCTTTCGAAGGAAAGCCTTCCTTGAGCTATGTCGGTCAAGTATACAAGACGCTTAAGAGCGAAGGTATGCTCGTCGACTGATTTGACCACTTCCTTTTGCTTATAGTCACCAGGATACGACTTTCCTCCGAAAGACCTCGCACTCGCAAACTCAGCCATGGTCGACACGTCTACTGCCCCAGAATGGATCGACTCTGATGTTTGTCTTCGCTGCCGGACGCCCTTCACGTTTACGAACCGCAAGCATCATTGCCGCAACTGCGGCCAAGTATTCGATCAGCAGTGTTCGTCCAAGTCAATGCCGCTCCCCCACTTCGGCATCACCCAGCCAGTTAGGGTCTGTGACAGCTGCTATTCCAAGATGTCTCGCAAGGCGGATCGCGCGGACAAGGGGCATCGACACTCGGCGAGCATGCACAACCCTCGAAGCGGCAGTGCTCGCGATCTCTTCGACGCTGAACTCCAACGCGCTATTCAACTTTCCCTTCAGGAAGTTGGCGCGTCCTCTGCTTCCACCAAACATCCCGGTTATGTGCCTTATCAACCGCAGCCATATTCCCAACCCACGGAGCCGCCAATCGTGGACCGTACGACCCATCCGGACAGAGAACGCCGACGTTCGGCACCACCTGCAATTACCGAAGAAGATGATGATCCAGATCTGAGAGCTGCCATCGAGGCGAGTTTGAGGGAGGCTAACATGCCGAAGCCCAGCGCACCAATGGAGCTATCATCCACTGCGGATGCTGAGCACCCTTCTTCTTACCCTCCCACAGTCACCCCTGTTCCTTCTGTTCCCAAACTCCCGAACTACGACCTGGAGCCTCTAGAGTCGGATGTCATTCTTACGTTCGGTCAGACTGTTGAACAGGTACAAGCACGAGGCGGAGATATGTCGCGGTATCCCGCTGTCAGCGAATTATTTGACAAGGCGAACGGGCTCAGACCTAAGCTTGCAATGAGCTTGGATGACACTGGGAGAAAAGAGCGTGAGTCTTCCCTCCCCGTCTTTGGATCCACATAAACCCGTGCTCGTGCTCACGCCCATGCAACCTCAGAAATGTTGTCGGAGATGCACGAAAAGCTTTCACAAGCCGTCAAACTCTACGATAAACTGCTTACCGATCAGCTTTCCCACTCGACATGGCGGCGCACATCTCCGGAGCAGATACGAGCCACGCTTCCTGCTGCGGGGCCAGCTCATGCCCCAAATGGGTATGCTCAGACCCAGGGGCCAAACGGATACACCCAATGGGCTTCCTCATCATCTGGATATGCTCCGGCTCGGAGTGATACTGTTCCACTGCAGGCTCCACAATCGCCCATTTCTCAGTATGCCCCTCCTCCGCCCCCACTGGCAACCACAGCTGGGCCCTCGTACTCCTACCATGTATATTCCAACAAGCCTCTTGCAGCTGAACCAGAATCGCATCGCCAGATGACTTCACCACCCGCCCCTCCAGTATCTTCGCCAGCGTTGCAGCCACTACCCTCTGGTGGTCATCCAACGCAAGGCTATCAACCGGTTTCCATACCACAGCTAATGCAGCTCGGAGCGAACGTCGGTACAACGGAGGGTCAAAGTCAGGGATTTAATACACAAAGTGGCCTCCCTCCTCTACCTGAATCTCAACCGCAATTCGTCGCACAACATTTTGCCGCCTCTCCAGCACCAGCACCTCCCCTTGCCCCGACCTCTCCCATTCTTCCCACTTCCCCTACCGCCCTCGCGCGCTCCCACACGCTTGCTTCCCGCCCCTCCATCGCCTCACCTCCCCCACCTACATTGCCACACTCGTCACTCGCGCGTGCAACAACGGTCTCGTATGCCCCACCAGCCCATTCGCACACACGGTCCTACTCTCAAGCACAACCAGCGCACGCTCCCCATCCTCCACCTCCCCAGCCCTCACTCCCAGCATTCCCTACCGCCCCAACGAGCACACCTCAGTCGTTTGACTTGTACTCACCGTCTGCCCCGTCTGCGCCACCGCAGGAACGGCGAGAGGAGATGTTGATCGAGTTGTAAGACTGGGGGAGAGATGTCGAGGCTCGAGGGTGTTATAATGGTTGCGTGATAGATTAGTTGGGGATGGGGATTGGTCGGAACTTGGGTGTTGTTTCTTGGGGCATATGTACATATCTATACATTCTAATACTGATTCTTGAGCTTGAGGTAACAGTGTTCTGTTCGTTTGATCGCCAGCTTTTTGACTGCCCGAACCATATACGGTCGGTGCGAGTCGGCATCGGTATTCAAGAAATCACAACACGGATACCGACGCCGACCCAGCGACCCAGTGCGGTGTTTAAATTTTGTGAACGTCAGTCCTTCTGGTGAAGAGCGATAGGAATCACGATGATGTCCAGTGTTCACACAGTGCGTGACAGTGGACCCACTGATGCCCACATTTGGGCCCGAGGGTCGACTTCAAGCAACACGAGGCTGGTTTGAACCAAACAACGCCCACCCGCTCGCTCTTCAAGGTTTTTGTACTGATCGTTCATCTCCTTGGCTGTCACTCATTCCTCCCTTCATCTAGACGCACGACCATGGAGGTTTCGCAGGCACAACCGACAGACAGTACCCCCAGGCCGATATTGACCACTGGCATAGCAACTGCTGCCAACCAACTTGGCTGGATAACCTCTATAACATGGCTTCCCGGAGACCGTATCGTCACTAGCACATTTCACGGGACTGTGCGGATCTGGAATTCAACGAACGGCATGCAAGTGGGTACCTCGATGGAGAACAGGCAACCTCACTCGGCCATGGTGGCCACTAAAGATGGGAGGATCTTTACATCTTCTCAGGAGGTGAAACGTCTGGTAGTGTGGAGTGTGGATTCGCAGGAAGTGGTAGAGTCCAAGGAACTTGAACCCTATCGTCCTGTTTACCTGATGGCATTGTCCCCAAACGAAGAGGTACTCGCCACCCTTCACATAAACTGGGATCTTGTCTTCTGGGAGATCGCGGAGGCCGTGCAAGTCAAACGTTACATCCCATTCAGCCGGGTACCGTTGGTCAATTACAGCCCACAGGGAACATATTTCTCTCCGGATAACAGGCGACTCGCGGTATCCACCGACCCCGGATTGATTGTCTTCAACGCGGAAACTGGTGAGAGTATCTTTGCGCTAGACGATATTGAAGACACGTTCCGCATCAATGCTATCGCATGGTCGCTTGATGGAGCTCGACTTTTCTGTGGTTACAACAGTATCAAGGACGACACGGGTAAACTCCGTTGTTTCAGATCTGACACTGGCGAGCCATGGGTTGCGCATGGTGATCCTGTTGAGCATCTGCGCCTCTCACCTGATGGCAGGTGTCTCGCAAGTTCCAGTTGTAGTCACCGAGTCAACCCAAATGGAACTACTACTAGTATTCGGTTTTGGGACGCGGAATCATGGAACCCTATCGGAGAGCCGCTCCCCCATGAATCAAATGTATATGCATTTGCATTCTCGCCTTCAGGAGAGTTCCTTGCCTCTGCCGAGGGCCACAAAGGAAGACTCCACATCTGGCGTGTCCCCGCGCGGAATGACGATGATCGAGAGGTACTACCATTCGCTCATGATCAATTCCATAACTCACCTCAATACTATAGGCACTACATCCCCTCCTTGACGTGTGTTCCAGCACTCGCTATGTCCGCCGTTTCTGACCTTCCGTGCGTATAGATGCCAGCGGTGGTCTCGCCTGATACCAGCGGTCCTTCGACTATTCCTAATTTTGATCATTTTGATGTAAGTTTGGATACTACACATGTTTCCTGCCCGATACCTCCCGCTGACGATCATTACTATTTCCGAACCACGTCGACCCGCCCTTCATGATCGCTTGCCAGCGAGACATATCCCACCCCGCGACGGTCCCCGCGCCGTGCAGCAGCATAATTCAATTCTCCCTTGGCGACGGTGGAACCTGAGAATACCTCGCCTCGTATTCCATCGAGTGCACCCAATATATCCAGGATACGCGGAACCAGTAAATCCCAATCACTCTCCCCGCTCGTTCACGAATACTGAACTCTCTATCTCTCTCTAACAGCCCACGTTCGTCGCGTCAAGGCGCAGCGCGAATGATAGTGGGAGTCAAACCTCGAGTGATACTCGGACGCCGCCCACCGCATCTGGAGATGACCCACCTCTCACGGTTGTGGTTGAATCCTCTTCCGGAGACGAAAGCACTGAGGATTCGGGGGATGCTCCCGAAGCTGACCCGGGCCTCGAGGTCGTTCAAATTGGATGTTGTGGTTTATTCCGAGTCACTCCGAGTCGTCGACAGCCTGGTGCTGGGGTCCCCGCAGCTCCGCGACGACAAGAGGTTGCTCAGGCTGTCGAGAGGACTTTGCGTGGTACTCGTTCACTCGACTCCCGGGCCGGCAACACACCCCTCCCAGCACCTTCCCCCATTCCCCCCGTACCACAGGACATTATGGAGCTCTCTGCTGTTGTACATGAATGATCGACAAACAAATATCCACCCTGACGCTCGGGCCTCGGCACAGTACTTGCGACTGCCCCCGCTCCGAGCGCGACGTCCGACATTCTGATCTGTCGTTACGCCGCACGCGCACGTTCCTAGCACCCGCCACCGTGCGTTCCTAACCACCCAATCCTCCAACTCATCCAACTCCTCCAACTCTGTCCGTCGTGATTGATTCATGACCCCCACTTCTGCAGCCCCCAACACCTTCATTTCTCTCGATGTTTTCTGTACCGATCGCTTAAATAATATTCGCCGCGTGTGTTGCCCGTCAGAACGCGGACTCGGACTTGGTTGAATCTCGATGCCGAACTCTCATGCATCATGATTACTGCGTTCTGCTTAAGAAGATCGTGGTTCCTCGCTTGATCTCCTCACGATGACTGATCTTTTGGACTCTATCATGATGCATAGTACATTGATACGATGGAGTATTTACTACTAGTACTAGATTCACTGAGTCATGGACACCCGCACCGAGTATTAAACAACATGGCAAATGTCCCTAGTGGAGGGTGAACGTTTGAACGACTGTCTTCATCCCGACTCTTGGGTCTGCTTACGGGAGCCCAGCAAATATCCTGACCTGGGCTTTTTTTCCATGTCCACTGGCAAGCACAGTTTTATTATATACATATGTATACGAGCCGGAGTCGTCGCACAGGCTGCCAGTTGTGAAAGTGTCGGGAACCGTTGGCAAAAGTTGTTCAATGGGCACTTTGATCTTCGCGTCCGAGTCGATTGGCCTTTGATTTTCACCCTCAACATCGATCATCGCAACACGTTATGACTTCAACATCTCGTCCCTTTTCAGGTCAATCGTATGGAACCACTGGCAGTACCACGCGTCTTTGGACCGCCCAATCGCGATCGGGAACGGCCCGCCCAGGAACTGCTCGCCCTCAGACAGCCGCGTCGACGAGACATGAAGGTAGCTATATAATCGCTCTCGTGGAAAGCCGTGGTGTAGCGCACGAGGTGGGCATCGCTGCGATGGACAAAGACACTGGACGCGTGATGTTAGTCCAGGTAAGGCGAACGCGTCCTAGTACCGAATCATTCCCTCGAAGTTACGCGTCGAATGTATAACACGTGTCGTCGTATGAACTAACGTCGACGAACGCGAACTTGAAGCTCGCAGATTGCCCGACGTATGTGAAGACACTACATCAGATGCATGTTCATTATCCGTCGCTCGTTCTCGTCCCCGATACGTTCATCGCTGCCACGGACGCGACGTTGGCTTCTGCTGGGAAAAAGCCTCCGACCACTTCGTTGTTGGTTCAATTTATCATGGAGGAATTTCCCAACGTACCAGTGGAACCCGTTGCGCGAAAGTACTGGAATGATGGCGCAGGTGAGTCACTTGTGCACCCCCAACGGTGTAGCCAGCAATAAGCTACTTCAGGGATGGATTTCATCACGCAGTTGTGTGCCGAAAACGACGAGCGCGCTGCCACACTCGTCTCTGTATCGGACAAGTGCAGCATATATGCGTCTCAGATGTGTATGTTATGCTAACACCGACGCACAACAGGTACTATGCGCTCTCAGCAACGTGTGCGTTGTTCAAACATGCTGAATATCGTTTGAATACGCGTTTTGCGGCGGGTTCTCTCCGCATACGATATGCTTCCGTCGAAGGTACCATGCTGATAGATCCAGAGACGGCGAGAAACCTCGAACTCGTCAGCAATATCATGCACAAGAAATCGTCTCATACACTCTTTGGGTAATTTGGCCAACATACTTGCGCGCACCGTAGCCAGGTGGCCGATTAATCAACTTGCGCTTTCAGTGTTCTTAATCATACGTATACGGCCATGGCATCCCGCTTACTGCGTACAAATATCTTGGCACCGTTAACAGGTATTCCGCCTCTTGGGACGACTAACCATAATCTTGAACTATCTTGCGTCTTAGGTCTCGAGGCTATCAATGCACGCCTCGACGCCGTAGCGGGTAATCTACATGCATTGTTTCATATCCCTATCTTGACTTCCGTTTAGAGCTGGTTCAAAATGAAGACCAGTTCTCTGCGATACGTGATGCCCTCAAATATCTGAACAAGCTGGACTTTGATAAGCTGATATCATCAGTTAGGGGATCTCGCCTCGATGCCGTGTTGACGCTTACATTTTCTTGTCGCTCAGCTCGCAGCCTTCGAAGTTCGCCCGTCGAACTCTGCAAAAGCTGCGTCCGCTCGAGTTTCACAGATGCTTGGTCTCCAGAGTATCGTGCGGAGCTTGCCTTTCTTGCAGAAGGCTTTGTCGAACTGCAAATCTCAGCTCTTGCAAATTATCTATGAGGTAAGTGCCCCGAGGTGCTCGGTGACAAGGAGAAATTTACACTGATTTACCAACAAGATGGTCTCAGATAACAGACTCGCGCTCATAGCCGACCTTGTCGCGGACAATTTGAATGATGAAGTCGGTTCTAACAAGGTCTTCGATTATACTGAATGTATCTCCAACTGCTGACCTTGCTTCCGCATCTCAGGGGGGTTTGGCAGCCGTCAACGCTCGGGTATACGCAGTGAAGGTGCAAAAACACTTAGGATAGGTCGATGTCCTGCTTACGTCGACCCTTTTAGGCAAACCGTAACCGTCTCCTTGATGTTGCCCGAGAAACGTTCAAGGAGAACGTGGGCGATATTTATCAGTTGAACACTGCTCTGTCGGAAAAGCACGGTTTGCCTTTAACCCTGGTCTATCAACAGAGCTGTTTCGTTTTCGCATTGAAGAAAGATGAATTAGAAGGAGAGCTACCCAACGGTTTTCTGAATGTTTCGGCGCAGAAGGGAAGGTGGTTATTCTCGAGCATGGAATTGGTATGTATATTCCTACATTGGAGTTCACGAGGATGAATTGGCACCGATCGGACTCTCACAGAAGAAATTGAATGCGCGGATGAAGGACGCACTGGACGAGACCCTGATTCTTAGTGACAAGCAAGGATCCGTTCGTCTAAACTCTAATTTGTTCTGAAGTTATCTCGTAGGATCATCCAAGAGTTGGTGATCGAGATCTTGTCGTACTCGGGTGCCCTGTATACTGCGTCGGAAGCGGTGGATATCTTCTCCTTCACTCTCTTTGTGGCTTCTAACTTTGGGCAGGTTGCCTTGGTTGATCTGCTTTGGTCGTTCGCGCATGCATCTATCAGTGAGTATCGATCTTGTGATTGAGTTTGTGTTGATTATCATTGCAGTGAGAAACTACGGTATTTGTCCAGTATTGTGCCAAGGGAAACCCACTTGATCGACTTGTGTAATCGGGTAGACCGTCCTGAATTTACAGGTACTCTCGCGGTCAAGTCTGGTCGGCATCCGATTCTGGAAACTGTTCAGGCTGCTGGAACATTGGTCGCGAACGACATTTATTGTTGTGATGCGTCTCATTTCCAAATCGTTCAAGGACCAAAGTAAGTTCTCGTCGTTCTCTGAGAGAAACTCACAAAATATGTTGCTACTAGCATGTCTGGTACGTTTGTCATTAGTTGGTCCCAGAGAACTTGCCACATTTTCCTTCAGGAAAGAGCACATACCTTCGTCAGACTGCCCTCCTTGTAATCATGGCCATGTGTGGTTGCTTCGTTCCTGCTGACTACGCCAGCTTTCGGTGCGTTATTACTCTAGGCTTCCTCGCTACCCAATGGACTAAGGCATATCTCAGTATTCACGACGCCCTTTTGTCACGTCTATCCAATGACGACGATATGGAGAAGAGTCTGAGCACGTTCGCCAGTGAGATAACTTCTTCGGCAATGATCTTAGGTATGTATTACGCGTTGTGCTGTGATTGACGCCAACACCTTGGATAGGCCTCGCCACACCTAGAACTCTTGTCCTGGTGGACGAACTGGGCCGTGGTACCTCTCCTTACGAAGGTGTTGGCATGGCACATGCCATTGCAGAGGAACTCATCAAGATCAAGGTTTGTTTATGATTGATATTGGACAGCGCTGATATTTGTATAGTGCTTCGTCTTGTTCGCAACGTTCGTGAATATCTTCTTCGGTATTACCCCCAATTCTGACATTTAGTAGGCACTTTCATGAGTTAGCAACGACATTATCCAGGCAACCTTCGGTGGTAAGGTAATAGTCACATCTCCCAGAAGTATCTCAGAACTACTGAAGCTCTTCAGCCTGCACCTTTCAGTTCAGGTAGGTCACATTCATTTCTCGACGCCAATCTGATAAGCCTCACATCCGTTAGCGAACGCGGAGATCCGCATCGAATATCGGCATGGTGTTCAAATACAAGTTGGTGGCTTCATGCACGCGCTACTGCACGTTTCCTTACTCCATCATAGAATAATGGATGGCGTTCCCGAAAACTTGGATCACTATGGTTAGCTTCGGTGATCCGCCGTATTGCTCAAATGATCGTTCAATATCACTAGGGCTTGAATTGGCTCGACTCGCTGATCTCCCGAGCGATGTTATAGAGGAAGGTAAGAGGGTAGCTAAAGCACTTGCAGACTTGCATGCTCGGAGGGAAGAACAGAGTCAGACAAGTATCTTGGCAATTCGTCGCCGAGCCGTCGTGAAGGTGCGTGCAGTTTACCCAATTCAGGCAGAGGCACTCATCCAAGGCCGGGGACGTGGTCTAACATAAGCTCCGCTCTCAACTCACACAAGCCCTTGATTACTCCGCGCTCCCTGAGGAGGAACTGGTATCGTATCTCGCTCGGTTTCAGAAGGATCTGATTCAGGTTTTCCACGAGACCTCTGTTTGACCGATTTCAATTTCCACTTTGTTCTCACACGTTCTGTGGCTTGTCAATCGATCTGCAATTTTCCCTTTCTTCTCATCGCACGGAGCTCCAAGTGGTGTTATCAAACCGACGACGAGATAAGACAAAGTGATCGAGGTTACGGTCGGGATTACGGCATCGCCTGTTCGCTATACCCCGCGTCTCGGGACCAAGCAAGCCCCGGACCTTAGCCATCTCATTTGTCGACCTGGCCTTCCTTGCATATCTAACTGGGCTGTAGTAACGCTTGATATTCCGATTGGTTGGCTCCACCCATATTTATCGACGTGGAATGTTCAGGCATAGTTCTGCTGTACCAGCCTTCCTATCTCCCGAACAACCTCTCGAGTTGACCTTTATCCCCCAGTGACAAGGACTAATGGGTAACTGTCTTTCACATTCCCAGAGAACTGAAACTACCCACAAGAGCGATTCTGAGAAACGTGGCATCGCTTCGGGAGCGATATCGTGCCCAGTACTTCCCATTCAAGAGCCAACACAGTCGTTTTGGACGTTCCCGCCATCTTCCATCGCCACTCACACTTCCAGCGACAGCTTGCCCACCCATGCAGACGTCGGTGAGTTCCGGCTTGACGAGCACTACCCCCCGAGCTCACTCGCGTGCTACCCTGCAGTCATCATCGGGTCTGGAATATCAGGCGCATCGTTCGCGAGGACCTTGCTAGACATTGACCAAGCACGAAACGATGATAGTAGACCTTTGAGCGTTGTCATGCTTGAGGCTCAGGAGACATGTTCCGGGGCGACGGGCAGGTGGGCTAGGGTATGACCGACGATCGTGAAATTTCACTGATCGTGGCCACGCTGTCGCGCAGGAATGGAGGGCATATCAACCCACCCCTATACCACGACTACGAAGACCTGAAACTGAACCTCGGTGCTCGCACGGCTCAGAAGATCATTCGGTTCCGACGTGCCCATTTGGAAGTGCTGACGAGGGTTGCGGCGGAAGAGGCAGACGATGCTGACTGTCGGGAGGTGCAATCCGTGGACGTTTTTTTCGACGACACTGTTTTCGTCGAGGCGAAAAGAAAGTTGGGCATTTATAAAGCCGAAATGCCACAGGAAGGCAGCACGTATCACGTTTGGGAAGGGGAAGAAGCTCGAATGGTGCGTGTTAGGATTGGCTGATGAATCGGATGTTCGTTCCAACTCTCGTCATCACTAGAAATTCGACCTGTCATCGCTGGCTGTGGGTTGCATCACGACCCGTGCGGGAGCTGTACATCCCTATCGATTTGTCACCGACATTCTTTTACGTCTCCTGGAGGAATATCCTAAATAGTGAGTATATTTCTCGCAGTCTAAAATGTCTTTTTACTCACCAGCGCCTCCTTGACTGAGCACTGTGTAGCTTCCAACTCTTTACGCGAACACCATGCATCTCCATCACCGAGCCCTCGTCTACGAACCCCTTTTACACCTTGACCACGCCTCGCGGACAGATTACCGCTTCACATGTGGCCCATCTTACGAACGCATATGTCGGTGGACTCGTCCCAGGGCTTGTCAATGTCGTGTACAGAGTGCGAGAGACGATGAGTGCACAACGTCCTGGCCGGGCACTCCAGTTCCAAGGATTCGACGATAACAACCGGGTGAAGCACGGACGACGATCCTATGTCTTCTATGACAGCCCTTCCAAGAAAGGGTTCGACTACCTCACACAACTCTCCGATGGCGAACACGAGCTCATGTTTGGTGGCGGTTTTGAGGCGGTGCCTGATTCCAATGTTAACAGAGGACCTGACTGCAGGCTGGCGAAGGAACGGGGTATGTATGACGTGCATAGCGCAGCCCATGTTTCAGGAGCACTCCCCGTCTACTTCGGAGCTAGGAACTGGGGAGCTGAGGGTATTTCTGTGGTCGACTCGGAATCAGATGGCACGGGTGAAGATGGCGGGGTGGGAGCTCAAAGTCCCTGGGCGGCCGGAAGGGTCAAAGCCCTTTGGAGTGGTGTTCTGAGCGTTTCGGTAGACGAATTCCCTTGGGTGGGCCGAATCCCCAGCGCTATCTCGGGCCGACGTTCGCCTTCGGGAGTGTTACGATCCCCAAACGGCCAGGGTACGAGGATGTCGAACCCTGGTGAATGGGTCGCAGCAGGGTACTCTGGCGAGGGAATGGTACACGCATGGTTATGTTCGCGGGCGGTTGCATTGATGGTTCTTGGACTCGATCACGCAAAGGATGTGGAGACTGAGGGAGCGTACGGCGTTGGGAAAAGCGTTGAGGAATGGTTGCCGGCTTGTTATTGTATCACGGAGTCACGCTGGAGGACGGCGTGCAAGGATTTGAAAGGATTGAGGCATGGCAAGGGCATAGTTGCGCGGGGAGGAGCGGGTAAGATGAAGGTTTATACGGGTGTCTGAGCAACTCCTTGCACGGGTGTCGAACTATTGAATACCCTTCGACTGGTACTATGTGTAGTACGGCTGTACTAGTAGGCCTTGTCTCGTTACCGTACATAATTATGTAATCCACGCCTGCCTTCAGAATCAAAGCTCCCAAACAATTTCTTCACCGCGACCACGTACACTGGGTTCTGTTTGCATCGACTCCGTGTAGGATCCAACTTATGCTCCCTTGCAGACAACATTGGATCAAAGATCGCGTAGTTCGCTCTAAATTGCTCACCAGTTTGTGAGTTGTTCCAGGTGTCACTCACTTTGCCTGGGATCTAGCTCCCGTCGCGTTCATCCAAGAATCCGAGTGCGTATGTTTTTCACAGCGAGCTTGGTATGTCTCTTGAGTTGAAACTTACAGTCGAAAAGGCCATAATGCATACGTTTGACCGCAAATCTTCGTGAATTACCGTCATGCCATCTATCAGAAAGATAAATCTCCACTGATTTTGACCTCAAAAGTCATGCATTGTGGCCTTTTCTACTGTACAACACCCCATTGAAATATATTCCTTAAGACTCCTTCCGCAGCTACATCGCACCAACCGAGAGTTTTGCTTTGTGTCAACAAGTGATTTCGACTCGCAGGACTTCGGAACACAGCGCTGGGAGGCATTGTCAGAAGCGAATGGTTATTGAGGATGCGCCTACTTACATAGAACTGTGAGAGTGAGTCAAAGGTTGGGACGAGCAGAGTTCGCCGTATACCATCGCTTCACCACGTTGACTCTCTCCGACAAGTCCTTCATCTCTTCGCCCATCACTTGGTACGGAATTTCCAGCTCAGCGAGGATCTCTCGGAAGAGGTGGAAGGAGCGTTCGTGTTGTTCCAAGCTACGCACGCCGTCGTCGACGAGCCATTCTGGTACCCGGCCAAGCAGCAAAAACTTGGCCTTTCGATATCGTTGAAGCGCATGTTGGAAGGTAGGATCTCCGACTAACACCCTTTTCTTGTGTTGTGCCTGACGTTCGTCTTTCGCTGTCAAGACCGCGTATACGATTGGGTCGACGCCCGACCTATCGCTCAGAACAAGGCTCGCATCTGCTGCCTGTGTCCTCAGCCGGACCTCCACTTCTCTCTCCATTTGCGCCAACATAATCGCCCTCTGCATCTCTATCGTATCAACATCCGCTTTAGTGAAGCCTTGCTTTTTCATGACTTGGCGTGCTACTTCGGTGATATAGCACCACGAAGGTACATTCAGGGATTGGGCAACCGCATTGCAGAGCGTCGTTTTTCCTGTGGAAGATGGGCCGACAACATACAGTTCGGTGAACGGTAATCGATTGTCGACCATGACTGCGAGTTTTGTTGAATGGGCTCAGTTGCTGTTGGGGGTGGGAACATATAGTGGGTGTTTCCTTCCTAAATGCGCTCTCTAGATGCGTCGACTTTTATCTTCTCATCAAGCCACCATCATCTACCCACGGCACGCCTCTGCCAGTGTGACTCACCATGTACACCCTCCTCGCGAATCCTGCTCAAGACCAGGATTCTTGGATCTTTACTGTTCCAACCAACCACCTTGCCTTACCCAGAAGGCGAAACGAAAAGAATATTTATGGCAAGTTCATCAAGTTCACTGCAGAGGCGATCACTCTGGAAATTTCTCTGTTTCCGAGTAATCGCATCCTCAGAAGCGATGACCCGACAAAGTTCCTGGTTGTATCATTCGAAAAACTACGTTTTCCCGAGGGCGGTTTGCGAGTCACTGCAGACTACATCACTCGGCTGATGAAAACCGGTCTATTTCTCAATGGCGTGCAATATCGCTTCTACCATCACAGTAACAGTCAGCTGGTAGGTGGTGGATAATCTTTGTGTTACAGTTCCTTACACCTATCGCAGCGGAGCAGAACATGTTTCATGCGCGGAGCCAACAATGGTGCTGAACTCGACAACAGGATCTACGTTTTGGGGGATTTCGGAAAAATCATGAATGCAGCGAAACGTAGGTCTCCCCGTGCGTCGGACTATACGTCAAGTGACCACGCACGCTTTTTAGGTGCTAAACGCATTGGCCTCTTGTTCTCTGCTGCGGAACTCGACATCCAGTTGGATCCTAAATGGATTGCCGACATCGATGACATTGAAAATTCGGACACCGTCTTCTCCGATGGGTGTGGTCTTATGACCAAACATTGGGCGGTTCAAGTTAGCAAAGCAAAACGGATTATATTTCGCAACCAGCGCTACGTCCCGAGCGTTCTCCAAATCCGGTATGCCGTTATGCCTTGAAGGTCTCTCGTCTAACAGCGAGCTTCATAGGTACTTGGGATACAAAGGTGTGCTGATGATGCACCCCGAAATGGACAAGGAGAAAAAGTACCTCGCCAAGTTTCGGAAGAGCATGAAGAAGTTTACGACGACTCAAGACCACTCGTTCTCGGTAGTGGGGTATTCGAAGCCTTACGCGTTTGGGCGTCTGAACAACGACATCATCGTCCTCCTCTCTAGCCTCGGTGTCACCACAGAAAAGCTTGAAGCCAAACAAAATGAATACTTTCGGTGGATCGAGGAAGCGTCCATGGATGTGCCCAAGGCGATCGATTTCACTTCTTGTCTCGAGCAATACGACCTTGCAGAACGCATCCTTTTGAATGGCCTGGACGATCGCACTGTTAGTGCGCAAATCCGAAAAGCTCAGATGGCGGAAGTATCGCAGTTCCTGAAGAACGAGAAGCCAAGGACACGAATGATCATCCATAAGTCACGTCTCCTCTACGGCGTTTGCGATCCTTTCAAGGTTCTCAAAGAAGGTCAGGTCCATATCCGAATTACATCTCAGAAAGGGGCTACAACGCCGATTAATGGGGATGTCCTTGTGGTCAGAAACCCGTGCCTTCACCCTGGTACGACAAACTTCCATGGTCCTGAGACTGCCAAGGAATTCTGACACGCATATAGGTGATTGTTTAAAATTGCGGGCTGTCGCTCATCCGAGCTTGGAACATCTGGTCGATTGTATCGTTTTTGCTTCTGTCGCGGAACCAAAGCATCAAGCTGCGCCCGCAATGAGTAGCGGGGGCGATTTGGATGGTATTTCCACTAATTTATCGTTTCTGTCACGAAACTAACAATGATTGTAGGTGACAAATTCTTCGTATGTTGGGACCCAGACGTGGTTCCTCCTCGTGTGCACGAAGTGAGTATCTGTCAGTCCTCGTGTGCACGAAGTGAGTATCTGTCAGTCATCCCGCACCGGAAGTATCGATTCGATATGCAATCAAGTCCTACGACTATCCACCAAATAAGGAACGTCCTGGTGGACATGTCACGAGGCAAGATCTAGCCAGTCACTTCGCAATGTACAATAAGTGAGTCGTTGCCTTTTCTTACCATCAGGTTCGAAGTATCTGAAGATTTTGAGAACAGCGTTGGACTCGCCAAGGTCACTAAGCTACACCAGCAGTGGCTTCGATGTGGTCCGAAAGGCGCGATGAGCGCCGAATGCCAGGAGCTCAATGCTTTGCATTCGCAAGCCGTAGATGGAGCGAGGGTTACTATTCCCGAAAGGTTACGCAAGCCCCCAGCTCCAGAGGGTAAATTCGTATTGGACGTCCTTGCAGAAGCTGCCGAAACCTTCCGAATCCGCTTTACGGGGCAAGTAGCGGCCGATCTAGACCCTGCTACGACCACTCCCGAAGACGCCGAAGACGTTCTCGCCCAACTTTTCAAGAGCAAACTGAAAGCCATCTCCGAATACGAACTATTCAACATGGCGGTGGCTTTCGCCAGGAAGTTCTCCATCAACTTGTACGAGTTGAAGCCCTATATTGCTCACCTTGACTTTGGCGCGTTGGCTGCTCACGAGAAGCACGTCATCAGCACTACGCTGGGACTTTCTCCCCCTGAACATCGCAGGATGTGGAACTCGCTGCTAACCTCTGATATCTTGTCGGAGCGGGATATCCAGCAACGCCAGCTCAATCGGCCGTTGTCTATGCAACGATTATACTCATCACGAGAGAAAACCACGGCCACCTTTTTCCAATACCTACAGATCGCAATGGAGCAGTTCTCGCGAAAGTTGCTTATCCTCCAGGTACGTTAATCATTCCTAAGCACGCCATTCAGTCTTAATAGTCTGCTCTCTATCAGACAGATGACCGATTCGCCGTCGGAATCTTCATCCGAGGGACGACACTCTGGGATGAAGATCCCGAAGTCGACGACAACGTTGTTGTTTGTTCCTTCATGCCAAAGGCTTCTGAAGCGATGTCTGTCTACCGCCCTTGCACCGTCGGATACAGGTTGCATTGCAGCGATGGTAACTTGCAACTGTATAACAAGAACCGTGCGGACACATTCGTCTTCATCGCTCGGTCTCGTGAGACCGGTGAGGATGTCCGCACTAGCATTGCCTTGCAAAAAATCTCGAAGCGGGTTGGACAGGCACGTTGGTATCACCTTAACTGCGTGTTATGTCCTGAATGGGTTTCCAGCAAATGGGACGATTGAACAAGGCTCCCGTGACCTCAATAGAGATACATGTCATTTCGAACCGGGACAGGGTTGCTCACCAATTATTCGATATGTATTGGGAGCAGTAAGTCAGTCCCATTCGTTCACTGAACGTTCCTTGATGGACTTCATTTATAGCGTACAGACCGAGGAATATGTCGGTCGGTTTGCCAGAGAGCTGACTTCGTACAACGTGAAATCCGTTCGAGATGTGGATTGGTCAGCTCACCCCGGATGGTTGAAGGACCTATTTGTCCCAAGGGTCCCGGAACTCATGTTCAGACAACTCTTATCGGACCTCACCCTCGAGCAGATGCAGACTTTGATGACCTTTGCTCTCCACCATCGCGCGGACAATGAACTGTATTGGACATTCGATTCCATTTTAGCTTTACAGCCCCTCCAGGTGGATGTTGTCAGCTCTTGTCTCGACGGAAACCCGGCTCTCGTCTATGTTCTGTTGAAAGTACATCCACCCACGGAATCTCTGCTTCTGCCAGACCACCTTGCGCCTCTCCAGGTAGCCATCGTCCGAGCAATCCTTCGGGCGGCGAACACGTTGGGAGTAGCCACTCTCGTCGCTCTGGAGAAGATCGCTCAGTCCATAAACAACATGGGAACTGGCCAGTACGTCGAGTTGCTCATGCTCGCAGCATTGAGCATTCGGCCCAAAACACTTGTCCAAGAGACTCTTCTCATACTACACGAGTCCACCTTGGCGTCAAGAGAAGGATCGCCCGCGACAGCGTACCTCCACAAGCATGCCCTTGCCATCGCATTCGATTGCGCTGAGGAGGCAGCTGATACATGCCCTTGCGACGACACGGGCAAGCCTCGGAACACGAAGTCGTCGTACCCTGTGCTGAAGCTCCTCTCAGAGGACGAGCGACACGTTGATGTGCATTTCAGAGTGGATATGGCAGTGCCGATTCGCCTTCATTCGCACGTTCGACTGCAGTGCGTCTCCGATCCCGACAATGCGTTTATTGATCGGTCGGTTCTGGATGGGGTCGTGACTAAAGGAACTCGTGGAGAGATTACCGTGGAGCTTTTCCATCCCCTTCCACCAGAGTCCGCGGAGATGCAATGGAGGATATACGATGCTGGCAGTCTCGGTAAGTTCGAAGTCGCTTGTTCGGGTGATCGAAGAAGTTGACACTTGGTTGTTTTCAGCCACATCGAGAGCGATGATGGATGCGGTGACAAAGTTGTGGGAAGACTCCGAAGAGTGTTGTAGCATCTACGAAACAATCGTCGTGCCGCCGCCTCCTGCGAGTTGGGTACCTGGCGAAGATGATCCGCAGCTGGAAGAGGAGGAGTTGGAGGGGACGGAATCGATGAACCCCAGTCAAGTTTCTGCGATCAGGTCGAGTTTGGCACCGTTGTCGCTGATTTGGGGACCGCCAGGTGATGTGCATTTTGAGTATAAAGACTGGAAACTGACATCTATGCTCATTCAGGAACTGGGAAGACAACGGTGGTTGTTCAAATTCTTCGCTATCTGATCCGCAAGTTCCCTGACTGCAAAATACTCATGACGGCCTCAACACACAATGGTAAATTCTCGCCTTTTGGCGGCAGGGCTAAGCTGAATCATCTCAACAGCCGTCGACAACGTCTTGGAACGCTTCCTCGATGTGAACAAAGAACATCGGCTCCTCTCCGACGACCTCATCCTCCGCGTGGCAACTGACCACTCCAAGGTCAACAAAGCACTTCAGAGTTACACGATCGATGCCAGGGTCGGAGGGGATATGCATGAAAACAGTCGTCTCCATCGACAGGCACAACAACGTGTCAACGCGGCACGTATCGTGTTCACGACGTGCGCAGGCGCTGGGCTTGGAACGCTACGCAAAATTGACTTCGACACCGTCTTGATTGACGAGGCGTCCCAGATCACGGAACCATGTGCACTCATCCCACTTGTGAAAGGCTGTCGACGGGCTGTTCTAGTAGGAGATCAGTGAGTAAATCGGGCGTCTTTGTCGTCAAGCTGACGTTTTCCCTCCAGTGTGCAACTACGACCAACAGTGAAACCCATGGGCAAGGCACTCGAATATGATGTATCTCTCCTAGAGAGATTGTACACATCCAATGGCCATCCGGGAACCATAAAGACCATGCTCAACGTGAGTCATCGTCGCGTATCAGAGATCCTTGTGCTGACCTCTTTGACCATTCTAGGTGCAATACCGTTTCCCGCAGGAGCTTGCTCACTTCCCATCGACGGAGTTTTACAACGGAGAACTGCAATCCCACATTCAAGACAGCGAGCCTGTCCTCGCTCGGTTGGCTGCTACTGCCTTCCCGTGGCCGCGAGCGGCTCAAGGACAGCTTGTGCCTACGGTCTTCGTGCAGTGCTCCTCTGAAGAGACGACAGGATCTGCATCGAAAGGCAACGAGGGACAGGTCGAACTCGCTGCAGGAATCGTTTCTATGCTTCAATCCTCTTCCAGTGTTCCACCGGCCGCATCAGACTCAGATGCAGGTCGTGGCGAAGAGCGACGACCAGGCATTAAACTCAGTATCGCAGCACTTTCACCATACACAAAACAAATCTCTCTCCTCAAAGGCGCGCTCCCATCCTCCGTCACCTGTGCGACGATCGATTCATTCCAAGGACGCGAGAGCGACGTGATTGTCTTTTCCACTGTACGGTGCAATGTGACGAGGGACATCGGGTTCGTGGATGATCCGAGGAGACTGAATGTGATGTGGACGAGAGCGAAACTGGGACTCATCATCATTGGCGATAAAGCAACTATGACGGAGATGAATCCGTTGTGGAGGAGGGCCATTGAGTCTTGTACACAGGTTACTCTGCCGCCGCCGCCAGCAGAGTAGGGAGCTCATGTACACAAAATGGTAAACCACTTTGATGTCAATGCGAGACTTGATTTTACCAACTGGAGACAGCCTCCGATATGGTGCAAGTACATGCGCGATATACGAATCACAAGTAACTCACTATGCTGAGGGAGACTACGAAGCAAGGCTACTGGAGACAGGGTTACAAGGCTCGAAACCCATATGACGCGCTAGACTACTACAATCGCCGTACCTGGGACGACTCCACGAACTGCTCCAGCTGCCCGGCATCCTACCTCGCACGGTGAGTATAGTGTCTTAACCAACTATAAACAGCCTGAACATCTTCCTCGCTGACCCCCGAATCCAGCTTGCCATGACCCTTGCGGAGTACCTCCTTCATCAACTTAGCATACGCCTTCCACTTACTGCCTGCATCGTGTGCCTCCGGGATGACGACGCCAAAGATGCCAAGTAGACAGTAGGCCTTGTCTGCTTCGACGGTCGTTTCCCGGTACGACATCCACCGCAGTTTCGCCCTAGCATTATCCATGCCAGGCTCGAAACGCGTGAGGTAGCGGGGATCAATGAGAGTCACTTTGGAAATCGTCGTGATCATCGATCTGTCCTGACGGAAGTCGCGTAGGTCTGGGTAAAACGGTTTCGAGTCCGTTCTATAAAAGTGAATCGTGTTCGGCGCAAGGAGCTCTTGAAGCGTCCACCCCCTCGTGAACCACTCGCTCCGCTCAATGGCATCGTATGAGGTCTTGAAGACGTCCGGGAAATAGACGATCGTGACCGCTGAGCCGCGGTACCAAGCGAACATGCTCGTGATGGACTGCTGAACGTCCTTGTCGCTCGATTTGTCGATGCAGCATGTGTCGCTCCAGGCCCATCCTATGCCATGCCTGCGAGCGATCTGACAGAACCACTTCAACTTGGACATTCCAGCGGGGGCGCTGAGGGAAAAAACGCTCCCGGATATATGGCTCAGAAGCGGCTCGTGCTTTCCCCAACGATGGGAAAGCATGGCGTAGCGGTAATACCCCTGTACGGTTTTGGCGACGTCAGAGTAGGTGATGGGTTTAGACTTGAAGTCGTTCAGGAGTTTCTGATAGGTTGTGGAAGAACTGAACGCCCTGCTAAGGGACGGGAGGTTCTGTCTCTGAGTGGATTCAGAGTAGAGGAGGCCCGTCGTGGTGTCGAACATGCGTTTAGGCAACCGCCTGACGACAGAGGCAACCTGCCTATTGACAGCCTCAACTAGCTCGTGCTGACTGCGTACGAGCTTGCGATTGTCCGCCATCTCTAGAGGGGCTTAGCATTGTATTGAACGGCGAGCTGGGACGATTGATTATGCGTACTTGCCTCAGTCCAATCAAGCAGTGTGAGTGTGTCAAGGTGGATTTGATGTGTGATGCGATCTGAAACAAAAGGATCAGCTGCGTCCCTCTTTTATCAGCATCCTCCTCAGTCACTCGCCCCCCAAGTCACTAGACCTCGAGAGACACCCTAATGGAGAAAAGCCACACAAAAGCTGTGCCAGGAGCCGTTGCAATCACGTCAAACTAGTGTCAAACTTTGCCTTCGAGTTCTTTGTTCATCAGGAAGACACTGCCCTGCCATGCAGATGCCGTGATGTACCTGAGCCCAATCGATCCCTGAGTAAGTCACGCTTTAAAGTGAGAGAAAGATTGTGGATGTGCAAGGATACAAAATGGACAAATCTTTCGCATGGGGAATTGGCACGCGTTGGGGAGCCAGAAGGTGGCCCGGGAGTCCAAGGTGACATAGCTGGAGACTCGGAGTGGCACCGTCACTGACGTCAACGGCGGCAGGCTGTTAGTCTCCCCCGCGCAGACCCACTGAGAGAGCCCAAAAGTCGGATGAAGACAGTCGAGTCCACCCTCCACGCAGGCTGTTGGAGGAAGTTGACAAAGACGAGAACCAGACCACGCACTGACCCCAGGGCCCCTCTTCTTCTACATGATAACATGCGTCGTCGTGTGTGACCAAGCCAGGTATATATATGTATGTATGTATGCGCACCGGTGTGCGTATTGTGGTCCAGAAAGTTCAAGTAGGTATGTACATTCTACCGGTAGAGACTCGTGAGGGGGGAAAACGAGAGACGGAGAGACGAGATGATATGAGTGGTGATGGAGTGAATCGAATGAGTACAGACACAAGTATAAGTATTACTTTGTCTTCAGGCTAAGTAGTCCAATGTCCATTGCGATGGGATGCAGTTTTTCTTTGCTTTCGAGGCGGATACAGAACCCTCCGATCGATCGATCGATCATGACACTTTGCACAACGGCCCGCTCCGCATCCCGACGATCTTTCAAAAGAAACGAAAAAGGGTAGGGGAAAAAAACGAACGGAGGAAAGAGAAACAGAAAAACAAAAGAAAATAAAAAAAACAACCTTAAGCTTGATCGTGGCCAACCCACCTTGCGACATAGCACAGGCTGAAACACAAAAAGATATATAACATCACACCCAAGTTTATCTGAAATATCTCTTTGGGAGTGTCTGTGAGGGGGGTATACCGTGAAAAAGGGAAAGAGGGAGGATACGACGAGTGAAAATGTAATTTTTGTCGGTTCGTTCGAGCGTTGCGGTTTCGATTACCGTAATTTCAACAGAAAACGATGTGAGAAGTAAAAAAAAGGGGGAAATGAAGCGGAAAAGAACGCGGGATGCGGGCGTAAATGAAAAAGAAAGGGACGAAGGAAGGAATGCGAAAGAGTTCAAGTTGAAAGAGATGGATCGCTCTTTGATGGGCGGCAACACAAGCCTAGCCGCGTGCGCATGAAACCGGATAAATGACGGATAGATGATATCTATTGCGAGAGGGTATCAGATAGGGTTGGACATTCGCACTTGGGGAATAAAACAAGCCTCGAATCCGATCCTCCCATCCCATGCCTATAAAAGCGCTTAAAGAAATCAGAAGATCAATCGAAAAAAAGGAGCCTCAAATCGATC
The DNA here is from genome assembly GCA_038093975.1 of Chalciporus piperatus. Taxonomy (NCBI): domain Eukaryota; kingdom Fungi; phylum Basidiomycota; class Agaricomycetes; order Boletales; family Boletaceae; genus Chalciporus; species Chalciporus piperatus. The sequence continues at coordinate 58,922 of JBBPTG010000039.1, forward strand.
TGCATCACGGGGTCGAACAGACGAGAAAGCAACGAAAGAAGAACAAGGAGGATGAAGATTGGATTGGGATTGGATTGGGGTTTGTGTTTGAGGGTGATCATAGAAAAGGAAAAACAAATGATTGGTATAACCGATACCGTTTCTCGAAACTGAGGGAAAGAAGGGGAAAAGAGTATATGCAGACACTTTATCGTCAGGAATGCGCAGCGCCCTGTATGTGCAAAAAATGCCATGTCATCAAGAGTATAACACCAGGTCGATAGTGGTAGAAGTCTGTGGGCTAGCGCCTAACAATGACCGAGACAGCTGATATGCAGCGATGGTGATTGGTATAATGACGGCATGACGAAAAGCATTAGATGAAGAATTGGGTACTGTGGCGTGCAAAACGGTCAACGTCGACGCTCTCAAGTCCATCCAGGGCGAAAACTCACTGCATCCGACTGCACGCGTGCACCTCCATCTCCTCCATCTTATATGAATTCAGCTCCTCCTTTATCCGCTGCGCCAATTGGGGCGTCAGTCGACTCCAAGTCGCAGGTTCACTCCTCCGATCATACACCGTCGCCGTCGTAAAACGTATCATACACCGACAAATTATTCGCAAACGCCAGCTTCTTCGTTGTCGTCGGACCAGAAGCCGTACGATGTGAAAGCGTCGTGGGACCCGTCGGAGTCGTCGACAGCACAGGGGCTGAAGAGTTTGGCAACGAGAACAATGCGTGATGTGGTGACGAGCGTCCAGATTCTGGATCGGAGGAGCAGGACGAGTCAGATGAAGAAGCAAACGAAAGAGCAGGTAGGGAGGGGATGTTACCTCCCACAGTGCCGGTATTGGCGTTATGATGTGAAGACGAATGCGATGGGTGTCGGTGTAGACCGTCGATATGACCCGGGTCTGGTGAGGGTATACGGGCTAGTGGTCCTAGCTCGGTCGTTGATCCTGGATACGAATTGTAAGAATTGGAACGTATGCGATTGAATGCAGGGTTTCCGGCTTGGTCCGTGTTGTATGTGTCCTGGCTGTAGTTCTCGGCGCCTGAAGTGCAAAAAACGGTCAATAAAGTACAGTACAGGTGTCCGTCAAGCCCCGATAGCCACAAGAACCAAGATCACCACCAGGTAGGAATGATAACCGCACGACATATCAAACGCTCGATCAGACCAACCTTCCACAGACCCAATCACTGACGCACCTTTCAAGATCCCCTTGGTTGGAGTCCTCGTGGGATCCATGGCTTTCCGCATGTTGCGTGCCCACTCGACCAACTCATCATCATCCCCTGGCAACCCAGTGCTCATGCGAACTGTGTCCTCTTCTTCCTCTGGCCACGGCTCGTCGTCGTCCCACCCTTCAGAGATATAATTCGAGCCCTGAGGCGCTCCATACCCTGGCGCATGCCCGTCCTCGCTCCCCGAATCAGAATCATCCTCCACCAGGACCCTCGTCCCATCCTCTCCCACCTGATGTCCTGGTCCAGGACTATCCCCCTTCGTCGTCGTCGTACTCCTTTCCCACGTCTTCGGCACTGGCTCACCATGTCCGTTAACGCCTCTTCCCTGCGCCTGCGCCTGAGCGGTATCTTGTGCCCGAGTTTGAGCCTCAGCAGCAGCAGCCTTAGTCCTCGCAGCAGCCTCCGCGTTCGACTTGAGCGTGTGCTGCCTCGCGAGCTTTGCAGCGGGACTCAACCCGCTCAAGGTCACATCCGACCAATCACCGCCCGACCCACTCGCCCTGTCGAGCTCAGCGACGGCATGCGAGACAGCAGGTTCGGCGACGCTCCCCTTGCCGTCTTTTTTCTTCTTCTTGGACGTCTTGCCCGACGAGCTAGCAACGTCCGCATCCTCTTTGTCCTTTTCTTTGTCCTTGTCCTTCTTGTCTTTGAACAAGGACGTGATGCCCGCCAACGAGTTTCGTCTCGCAAGTTTCCCGATGGAACCGATCTTACGAATGACGACCGAAGCAGAGGACATGGTCGAGGAGAGCGAGATATTGTCCGTAGACGCATTGATGCGCGAGTTGAACAATGAAGCAGCTCGCGATTTTTTCTTCGCTGGAGGAGCTCCGTTACCAGCCCCGTCGACAACAGTGCCAATGGTGCCAGCGGTCATCGTACTCTCAGCGTCAGTGTGAACCTCTCCAGCATTCTCAGGCACGCTGTTGAGCCTGGAGCTCGAGCTGACGGATTCAGCCTCTTCCTGCAGCGCCTGCGCCGCATTCAAGGAGAGCGCGCGTCGTAATCGACCTTTGAGCCCTCCACTCTTGACGGCACTCGTCCCACCGAGGCCTATGGCAGAGTTCTCGAGCATGGCGGCGAGGTCAGAGTCATCTTTCGATATACGTCGATCGGCAAGTGCACTCGCGTGTGAGGCCTGCGGGCGGGGTGTGGGAGCCGTGACAGCCGGGCCTGGGGAAGTGTAGGTGGAGCCTTGCGAGAGCGGAGAGGGACGTGATGGGCGAGCTTGAGAGGAGTGGGAGGAATGATGAGAATGCGACGAAGAAGGTGTAGAGTTGGACGACGTCGAAGTCGAGACCGAGGGACGGTGTGCGGTAGCAGCGGATGCTGTGGAGGTGGTGGAGGAGGTACGATGGTGAGGGTGTGGGAGAGCGGTCGATGATCGAGACCCATTGGCCGTCGTGGCACTTGCGGTGGAGGATGCACTTCCGGTGCGTGAACGCGTGGCGTCAGAGCCCGTGGGTGCTGGTGTTGCTGCGGCTTGTGGAGACGAACCACTCCGGCCGCGTACACTCCCCTGGTGCGAGGCAGAACCGTTGGCATGCGGGTGCGAGGAACTCTGACCCTGTATGCTGCTTGTACGTGGTCGGTTGCTGCCGTTCCCGTTCCCGCTCCCATGGTTCGAATTACTCGAATTGATGGACGTGGAAGAAGCAGAGGCTTCGCCCCTCGCATATGGAGGTTGAAATGATGCTGTATTACGCCAGTCAGTTTCCTGGGTCGGTGGACGTGATGGGGCAGAGTTCGGTGGTCTCCGATAAGGATGAAAACCATCGTACTGCTGTTGGCGAGGTGTATCAGCGGAAGCTGTGCGATGATTGTAAGCTGGGGCATGAGGAGGGGGATGTTGTGCGTGCGGGGGAGGAGTGGGACTTGGAAAGTGGTTGAATAATTGATTTGGATTGAAGTAATCCGCTGGAGAGGAAGGGGCGGACGATGAGCCTGCTCGCTGGTTCGGCGGAGCGATTGGGGCGTGTGAACCCAACTGGGCCTGTGCGTTGAACATCATTTGTTGATAAGCCCACTGAGCGAGCTGAGCATTCGTAGTTGGATCAAAGTATGGGTTTTGTTGTTGGTGAGGATGGAGAGGGTAGGGTTGAGCCGGGTGCTGTTGGTGTTGATTTTGGTAAAATGAAGGGTAAAAGGGTTGAGCGGAGACGGATGGATTCCATGAGGGCTGGGATTGCTGTACTGGATAAGGATAGGGTTGTTGTGATTGCTGTTGGATTGACTGTTGCGGATGTATGGGAGAAGAGTGATCGTTTGAGGGAGAAGAACGTTGGCGAGGGATAGCAGCGTTTGAAGATACCTCCATAGTGTGATCTCGAGGGGGATGCCAGTCGGATGGTGCGAGAACGGCCATGGACCAGAAGCTAGAAACTAGCTAGCAAAGATGGATTGAGAATCTCGTTATGAGAGGGAGTGATTAACGCAGGCCAGCGACAAAAACAGGCTGGATACAGGACGAAGGACCTGCGATGAAGAAAGAAATGGATGCTAAGAAAAAAAATCAGCTGGGCAACGAGCAAGACAACGAGCAGACTCGCCTTTGGGTCAAGAGAAGGAAACGGGTCAGGAGAAAGACTGGTCTGCCACGGTCGTCGAAGGTGTCTGGAGAGAGAGGCGAGAATATTAATGAGATTAAATGGAGTACGACTGGGACCAACACGAGCACGACGGGGAGCACGACGAGCACGACGACGAGCACGATGGCGAGGACGGCGAGGGCGAGGAGGAGAGTGCCCTCGAGGAGTGGAACGAATGCGACTCTTCTCTCCCTTCACTTTGCCAGTTGCCGTTGCGGTCTCACTCCGTTACAGCCACAAAGCACAAACACGCCACAACACCACCTCGTCGACGATCACGACGACGGCGACGGGTATCCAAGCACTAGTAGCGACTATCTCTAGTGTAGATATCTTCCACTTTTTTCCGCCGTTCAGCTGCGGTTTCGTCGGTTTCAAGAGAGTTCAAGAATACCCCCACTTCGCGACGCTCGAATTAACTCGTCTCACATCGGCCTAGCTGGTCTGCTTCGGGACTAAGTATGACCTGGCAAATCGTGCATCGGGATAAACTCGTTCTCGTCACTCCCACACTGCCGGCCATCGTTGATGCGTATGATTCATTGCCTTTGGCACGTGTCATCAGTGCCCTGTCATTGGGTCAGACTCCCCAGACTCGAGTATGATATTTTGGTATCAATGTACATATGATTCATCAGCTCCTCCTGATCACCCACGGCTGCTACTTAATAAGTACCCGTTCCTGTGGGTGCGGACACGAGGTTTCGTCCCATGTCATCTTCTATGTCGTACCCCTTACGAACAGTTCCAACTTCCCAGCCCTTCCATCTTGAATACTTCCGTCTACGCGTCATGCCCTTCCCCGCGCTTAGGACAGCAGCCAGGACGCCGTTTACTCAAGGATAGTCTTCCTAGCCAGAACCACCACACCGTTTGCTCTTACTCTTTAGATCCTGAGAGAATTCGAACGTGCGCCACAAACTTTGCAACGGTTGCATATCCCTGATTCTCGATAGCGATAGCTTTTCTCGATCGTGATCCCGTCCTTTATTCCGAGCGCTCCGGTTCTTCTCTCATCATCACTGCATACCTCAACATCCTACCCCTCTACCGACCAAGAATGGTATCAACTCCAGCACGAGATCTACAACACTGCGATGCGGCTGCCGAGCAGGCCATCACCTGAGGCTACACCTCGACCACTGGCATGTCATTTCGCCATTAGGATCGCCAGGAACTGATGAGTTACATCATTCACATGTCACACCCCTCTGGGCTCGTCGGTCACCGCGACTGCGTTACCAACTCGACTCATTTTCAACAAATTTCGAAAGTCGTCAAAGGCCTGTTCCGCGTCAAGCACACACTTACATTCAAGTTGGAGCGGGTGAATCTGGACTTGTTTTATGATATCAATCTTATGTCTTGCTTCCTTGAATAGCCTGTCATCCTGTAAGTCATACTTAGGGCCTGTTCGAGATGGCCAAAAAGGCTGCTAACCGAGTGCTAACCGAGTGCGGGCAGCACTCGCTTAGCAGTTCTTTTGGCCATCTCGAACAGGCCCTTAAGCTCGGGCGCGTTCGGTATGAGTGCGCCCACTGTCAGGGATTCAACTCAAAGAACACAGCCGAAACCTTGCCGCCATCGGTTTTAATTTGAATCAGGTGCTTCAACTTGCCCTGTACCCATCGCGCCGGGTCAATATCAAACTTCATCACGACTTGCCAATGCACAAAAATCCAACATCCATTCAATTCGAACTACGCGTACCAATAGCCCGGCAGAATTAGCCCCTGAACATCGTCTTTTCTAAGGGCCTGTTCGAGATGGCCAAAAGAACTGCTAAGCGAGTGCTGCCCACACTCGGTTAGCACTCGGTTAGCAGCCTTTTTGGCCATCTCGAACAGGCCCTAAGTGAAGCTGTTGGTGCCTGAGTGATGTATTGAATGACACTGATTCCCATTCAAAGCAGGAGTACGGTATAGGTCGTTAGGCCTCCATTGGGGTAGGTAATGGATCCACGAACCTGGGGCATCAAATCCCACTTGTTATTTGGGAATCTGCCCGTGTAAATCCGTTCCTCATCCCCGTCGGCACGCTTTTTGTTGTCATCTGACCACTCGCCAAGCCAGGTGGATGGATACAGTTTGATTTCTTACTCATTCCAGGAAGAAAATCGCAGATCACAATTCAGACTGCACCGAGGACCCTTCGTGAGTCAGATCGATTGATCTCAGATTCATTAGGTAGAATGATGCCGTCAACTTGAACGAGGTTATGTTATAGTCCCTATGCCACGCGGTATTAAAGCAGCTCCTCTGTTGCTGAGCAGAGCCCCCACTGCTACACCCTAAGAGCAAGCACGCAGCATTCTGTTGTATCAAGATGTCTTCAAATATCGCAGCAGAGTTGGGACCAAATTTTGGAGGTAAGGCTTCACTCATATCTACTTACGACTTCGAATCTTTCGATCCGTCTGACAAACATTACCAGGATATGCTGGCGGTGCTGTGTTCGCCCGATCTCTCGCTACGTGCTGATCCTTGAACTGAGAATCACCGACAGGTTGACTGGAGTATCTTTGGGCCAAGGATTAGCGTACATCCGATGGTTTCCTTCCGAGAACAGATGCCTCAAAACGGTGGTAAATCACTCGTTCGCTGAATATCCTCAATGTGCTAATGAGTTTAGGTCTTGTTTATTCTGTGGGCACCACGACATGTTATGAATCCTAGTTCGCGAACTCTAAACCAAGTACGACAGATTCGTGGATTGCTTTCAGACAGCGATGGCACTCTCAGTCGCGTGGATTCAATTTATTTCGTGCCGTAGGAACGACTCATACGATTGCACGGTCAAAAGCCCTTGGTGAGCTCACCTCGCTCTGGTTGTGCGAAGACTATAAGAGACTCACAGACGGTGCAGGCAATCTCTTGTAAGGGAAATCAACGGTTAGCCCGTTTCACGTCTCACCTTCTTTACTGTGGCAGGTAGGGGTGCCAGCAGCAGTAAGTCTCCGTTCTGATACGCGAAGCGATATCTGAATGACTTTGATTACAAAGGCTTTGATAACGTTTGGTGTACAAGTGTAAACTTCTTGCAGAAACCAGTATGATGTTGTCTCACACTGGTTCCCAAGGTTTTATTGCCACAGGGTTTGGATAGGTCAGTACTTCGTTCCTTGGAGTTCCTTGGCCTTATTTGTTACTTCAGTCAGTGGTAATAATCGAATTGTTACTGGCCTAGTGGTGTGTGCTGTTTACTCATTCTTTGCCCCGATGGGTGTTTAACACTACCGTCATCAGGGACTCTTTGCTGCAGCCCAGCTGAGTAAGCACTTTCATACCATAATGATCCGCAATCTCGATCTTACTTGGCACAGTTCTAGGAGCAAGTGAGTTTCCTTTCGGCCATAGGACCCTGGAGATTTAATATGCACTTACTTGTCAATGGTCAATTCCGGAAGTATTTGCTGGTATCTTGTAAGTTCTCTTTCGAATGTTCGCGTTTTGCGCTTCCCACAGTGGGGGACCCACCCTGACCCACCCCAATATTAATCAGAATCGCAAGCGGGAAAATTGACGTCCTGTTCAACAATCCAGTATGTGCCTGTGCCTCTGAAGATCGTATTGTCCTTCCCAACTCGATCTCGATACAGTATCTTCCGACCGCTTGCGGTGCTAGTGCCGTTTGTGATATTATTATCTCCGGATCCATGATCTTTTATCTGCGTGAAGCCCGTAACGGGGTCAGAAGGTGTGCTAGCAGATTGGACTACTAGTGGGTGGTAGGAAATTGCTCACCTCATTGTCGTTTCAGATCTGGAAACGGGATGCATCGCCTGATGGTTCTATTCGTGCAGATGGGCGTTTTGACTTGGTGAACCAACCCGCTTTGTCTCATAGTATTATATGGGGGATGTTGACACGAAGCCCCGCGGTCTAGTTTGACTGCGATACTCGTCGCAATTTCTGTGAGCCTCTCGATGTTCAGTGTCACGCACGGTGTCGATCATGCTAACGATTCCGATTTAGTACGTCATCCCAAGTGAGGCTCCTTGGCAGGCCATCCCTTCTGAGATCCTCCCGAAAAGTGAGTCCTGTGCCTTATCTAGGCTTCGCGGTTGGTTTACTGTTCGATGCTACAGTGTATGTGAATTCCATGTTTGCAGTGTAAGTCTCCTCCATGCTTCCTCCATCAATTGGTACTCTCATTCATGCTAGTACTTGCTTGCCAGCTTGAATGCACGCAAGACAATTAGGGACGGCGAACGAGAGGACGTTGGCCCCAAGATTGTCGTGCCCACGGTTCGTCTTGACCCATGATAGGTATAACGGCGGACTCTCCGGGGCCCCGGACTCTTGCAGTGTGCTTCTGGATGGTGGACTCGCCCCGCACATTCATTTTTTGAAAGAAATACTCACTCGATTTGTACGCTTTCGCCGTTTCGAACGAAGTCTTGTAAAGAAACTCTGTATTGCTACCAACCGTACAAATTTCCTGAACATCACAAATATTGCCTCTTGTCGCTGTCAACTTGGTGAGAAGGAACGAGTTGATAACAAGCATTACATAATCAACCGCGGGAACCTGCCGTTCGGGTAAAGGGCGCATTAGCTAGGTGGACATACGACTGTAACACCCAACAATCCGGCTCTCAGCGACGACCAGCTCCCCGTCCGTTAAACACTATGGCGACGACGACGACGACGACGACGACAACCGCACCGACGACCGTCGTCGAGGAGGGCAAGCTCCTTAGCGAGTCATTAGCCACCGTCAAGATACAAGTCGGTCAGATGAAGAGACATTTGGTGCGTACGCGGTCTCGCTTACCATCTCTGCTCGTGGGCGTTGGACATGTGGAAGGGCAGGAGGCATCAGTTCGTGCCCTAATAATTTGTGTCTTGATAGGACAATGATGATATCATGGACGCGCTCAAAAGCGCTAGTCTCATGCTCGCTGAGCTGCGCACCTCTTCTCTCTCACCGAAGCAATACTACGAACTCTGTGCGTCGATCTCTTCCCTCTCTGTCGATCGACTGTTTCTTATTGTCAACTTAAATTTTAGATATGGCTGTATTCGACGCCCTACGTCACCTCTCCAATTACCTCTACGATGCTCACACCCAATCCCGACACCATCTTGCAGATCTCTACGAGCTTGTCCAATATGCAGGAAACATCATACCCCGACTTTATCTCATGATCACCGTCGGCTCGGTCTATATGTCCATCCCTGATGCTCCCGTCAGGGAAGTCATGAAGGACATGATGGAGATGAGCAGGGGTGTGTTAAACCCGATACGAGGCCTCTTCTTGCGACATTATTTGAGTGGTCAGACGAGGGACCACTTGCCTGTCGGGATGGAATCTGGGTAAGCGCAATGTGTTGCTTGTCTGAGATATTTGTTGGGTTACTGATACTCGATCATCTTGTGTCGCTCGTATTCAGTCCCCAAGGAGACCTCCAAGACTCGATCACCTTTGTTCTAACCAATTTCATCGAAATGAACAAGCTCTGGGTACGTCTTCAACATCAAGGACACTCACGCGATCGGGAGAAACGCGAAATGGAACGTCGCGACTTGCGTATACTCGTCGGCACCAACCTTGTCAGACTCTCTCAGCTCGATGGCGTCGACTTGGAAATGTACCAGAAAGGTATACTGCCGGCTATACTGGAGCAAGTTGTCAATTGTAAAGACTGCATCGCCCAAGAGTATTTAATGGAAGTTGTGATTCAGGTCAGTCCGTTCAGTTGCAATCTCGGTCGCGGGACATGAGAGCTAACGCGGTGATACGATGCTTTCCCGAGATAGGTTTTCACGGACGAGTTCCACCTACATACTCTTGGTCCCTTCCTATCGGCTACGGCCCAACTTCACCCTAAAGTAAACATTAAACTTATTGTCATAGCATTGATCGACAGACTTGCGTCCTATGCTGCCCGTGAAGCTGAGAGCGAGGATCCGGAGGAGACGAAGAAGCAGGAAGAGGCAGCGGCGAAGAGACTGGCAGAAAGGGTTAGGCTGGCAAGGGAAAGGGCTAATTACGCATACCATCAGCCGGGAGCCGACAAGCCAGACGGTGAGGACGCTTGGGGCAGTGCGGTGGCAGAGTCAGAACAGAACATTGCTTCTACCGTGGTCGATGGGGAAAGGGTGAACGGGGCGGCTCCAGAAGAAGGGAAAGGGAAGGAGAGGGAGGGATCGCCGATGAGGAAGTTCCGTGGAGTACCGGAGAATGTCCAGCTGTTCGAAGTTTTTTGGAAACAGGTTGTTGAACTTATCAAGGTATGTCGCATATAAGACATCTGAAGGCGGACGAGTATTTGACATGGGATCTCAGGCTCGACCAGACTTGTCAATACAAGATATCACGGCTCTCCTGGTCTCGCTAACGAACCTTTCTCTAAGCTGTTACCCAGATAGACTTGAATACGTGGACCAGATCTTGGGTTTCGCTGCCAACAAGATCAAAGAGTTTTCGGAGAGGTGGTTTTCCTTCCGTGTGCTCCGTATAACTTATTGAAACAGCCAACTTTTCCTTGTAGTCCCGATCTCCACGCCCCGCAAACAGCTGCCAACCTCGCGGCTCTCCTCGTCGCCCCCATCAATTCTTACCAATCCGTTCTAACTCTCCTCGCTATCCCCCGCTATGTTCCCCTTCTCACCCAACAACTCTTTTCAACGAGAAGATCGATTGCTCATAGTGTCGTGTCGAGCGTGTTAAAGAACGAGACGATTATTGAGACACCCGGAGACGTGGATGGCGTCTTGGATCTCTGTCACGTGTTGATCAAGGATCAGACAGATTCTGCGGGGGGTCAGGCGATGAAGGACATAAGGGAAATAAGGAGACAAGGTCCGTACACGGTGGAAAAAGAGGACTTGGCGGAAGAGCAGGGTTGGGTGGCAAGAATGGTGCATCTATTCAGGGCTGATTCCTTGGACGTACAATTTGAGGTGAGTATTACCGCCTGTGGTTCTCGTAGGGCTCGTATTAACCTTGTCCAATCAACGTTTACAGCTACTGCAGACCGCACGGAAGCATTTCGAGGCTGGAGGCGAGAGAATGCGATACACCTTCCCTGCTCTCATAACCTCGAGTATCAAGCTTTGTCGGCGATATAAGAACCGGGAACATTTGGTGAGTGACCCATTGCTATGCTTCGCTTGATTTCCTAATACCCACTGCAGGACGAAGAATGGCAATCCAAAGTAACCACCATTCTAAAATTCGTCCGCGAATGCACGTCCATCCTCGCTACACAAGTCGACTCTCCTTCTATCGCCCTTCGGCTCTTCCTCCTCGCAGCTCAAATAGCATCCGAATGTGGATCGGGCTTCGAAGATCTCGCTTATGACTTCTATGTCCAAGCGTTTTCTGTATACGAAGATTCGATCTCGGAGTCTCGGGCGCAACTAGCGGCGATCACGTTGATTATCGGGACGCTGCAGGGTGCTAGAGTATTCGAGGTGGATGGGTATGATACCTTGATTACCAAAGCTGCGCTGCATGGGGCAAAGCTCTTGAAGAAGCCCCATCAGGCTATAGCAGTGCATGCTGCTAGTCATCTGTGGTGGCAGGAGGCTGCTGTGGAGGAGGGCGAGGCTGAAGCGGACAGCAAGAACAAGGAAGTCGGAAAAGATAAAGAGGAAGGAGAGGGCGCCAAGGCCGTAAGCCCTCTTTCTTGCGAATCAGAGGGATGACTGACACTTGTGTTATCTAGTACCCACACCAGGATAGCAAACGCGTGCTCGAATGCCTCCAGAAATCACTCCGAATCGCTCACTCTGCGACCGAGGAGATCGTCACCGTTCAAGTTTACTGTGAAACTCTGGACCAATATTTGTACTATTTCGACCGTGGGGCGCCTGCGGTGCGTATTGCGGTCTTGTGACTTGTTCGACGACACAGCATACTTAGTCCTCTGTTTGGTTATAGGTTGCCCCGAAATTCGTTGTCTCTCTCGTGGAACTGATCACCTCATCCATCGACAGCATTACCTCGCCCGCCTCGTCGTCCTCCTACCTTCACCCTTCACAACGAATAGAAGGCGTCGCTTCGCCCGAAATGATCCAACGGCATTTCCGGAACACACTGCAGTATATTCATTCCAAGAAGACGTCCGAGAATCCAGGGCGATACGACGAGGTCGAAGTCATTGGTGCCTTTTTGAAGATGGGTATCACGCGGTAGTGATCGCTAGGGAGAGGTCTGAAGCGACGGGGGTTGCGCGCGGTCATACATATCCCCTTTATGCAGCTCACGGTTGGGTGGGTGCTGGGCGATGAATTCGGTTTAAAGATTTCTTTGTTATGACCGATGTTGTTTTAGCTACTCATTATTTTCAGAGTCTGGGTGTGTCAAGTTGTTCGAGCACCGGGTGCGATGTCCTTGATAGTTGGTTCTGTTCGCTGCATATAATACCATCCATACTGTGAGTCTCTTAGAAGTCACTGTCAGACTGGCGAAAGGTAGTATCATGGTGATGTGTTCCAGGTGAGCGGTTCAGGTCGACCACGCTCTGACGACATCCCGGCCGGTCTCTGCGTGAATTCTCATGTCATTGACCGGAATGACTAGGGGGCACCCGGGCTGCTAGTTGTACAATAGTAACCATACCACTGCTGCTCCTTGCTGCTCACGCTGTCACCTTCTCTACTGATTCAAGCTCGCGGTGTTAGTTCCTCACTGACATCCGACATGTGTCCAAGTTTGTGCATAACCCTGAAAGTATAGTACTAGAGGTGCGAGGGTAGTACATGCTTCAACCAAGTCTCTACCATCAAAAATATATGACCAGTTAAATCCTTGCAGCAATGCTTCCAGTAGTTCAAGTCCACTCACATTCATACTCGAGCTTTGCTTGACCACAGCGAACACTGCTTAGCGCCAACTTCCTACATCTCACACTAATAAGTCCGCCTGTCAAGCACCAGAGTAGACATGTTTCACATACCTCCCTCAATTAACGAGGAACCAATACTCATCAAAGCCCGTCGGAACATTATTCTCGAGCAAATTGTAACAGGTGTTAGGCCCGATTTGCACCGCGTCGCAATCATAGTAGTCCACGCAGGTGTACAATGTCCACCGATAGTTTCCAGGATCGTACCAGTAGATGGATTCGAACTTCATGCCACCCGGAGCTGCTTCTCCGGCACCTTCGGGGACGTAGGCAACGTCGGTGACTTCGCAGGTGCCTGTGCAGTCTGGGGCACTGCAGAAGACGAAGGCACCATCGGAGGGGAAGGTCACGGCGGGGAAACCGCTGGAAGCTTTGGCGGTCTGTCTCCCCGTGGCGAGGACACTGCTTGCAAGGAGGAAGGGGAGGAAGGTAGACAGAGTATTCAGATGCATTATGAGATGGATGGCCGGGCTAAAACCTTTCAGAGATACGACTTTATATGATTTTGAGCCAGCGGTTTCACAACACTGCAGGATCGCCTCCCTACCCATGTCATCGCTGACGTGGGGAGTGGCCGGGATGAATCATGGTTCCATCCTCTAAGTCGAGTTCGCATAAGTAGTGTGTGGGAGTGTTCAACGTTTCCAAGTCGGAGAACCGCCTTGGCAAGGGCGGCCTTTGTCTCGAAAACTCAAAGGCGATTGGACCCGAATTCTCAATCACTTTTGAACCCTGAAACAATTCAACCTAAGCCCCAAGATCCTCCCTCGATTCGCCGCTGTTGTTTGTCCTATTGAATCAATGTGAGTGCTTGAATTATTTGCTCAGGAAGTAATCCATTATCTCACAAATAGTAGAATGTGTGGAAGTCGGTCGGAATACTGTTATTCAACAGATTATAACAAGTGTTCAGTCGTTCGAGCGGGTATACATGTCAATGAGACTTGCATATCTTTGGACATCGTACCCCATATCGCCGGGAACGCCATCGCTGCTTGGGTATCCTGGAGATCGACCACCAGAGAAGTACACGCACGGTTAGGGGGCGACCAGATGAGTGTCCAACCAAGTGTGTACCGTATTCCCCAGAGGTGTGGGTACGAGGTAACCTTCTCGGAGCCGGCCTCGCAATGTGAGATAAAAGGACTCACGAAGGGAAATTAGATAGACTTCTGCGAGTGCACAATGTGGGGCCGGATGCATACACATGGTCGTTGGTTATTTCCGAGTTATGTCAAATGGTCACATACAATGTAACTTGTCTCACTCACACTCGAAGCTTCTCTCAGCAGTAATTCCAGCGCTGTCTAAGTGTCTGGAAGTCAATCTGTCAGATGTAGAAATGGGGAATCGGTCGGGAGTCGAGGTTACCCGAAGTTGTCACGTTTTGCTCATTCCAGTTGCTTTCTTCAGGGGGAGATAGGCGCTGCTGGCGGAAAGCAACGATTGCAAGCTACAGGATTCCGCTGACCGAGGATCTGAAATGGCCTCGCTATACCCGATCGAGACGACAGGATGATCCGTTGTTATTCCTGATACTTCAGCCTTGTGAAAGCGAACGCAAGGTGGCGAGAAGCAGAAAATTAGAAATCCTGACCTTCCGAGTACATCACGCTGGTCCGAGCCAAAGAGAAGACATCGAGACCATGAGATCTCACTGGATCTCACTACGTATGATCATTAGTAGTATCCCAGTGAAGACCACACGGATCGCTACTGGACTTTGAATTCATCGAGAATGAATACGCTCTGAACACGATTTCCCTGAGTCTAGAACGTGCAATTAGAACCGTTTGTGGGAGTGCGATCACCAGAAATCACTTCTGCGGTACTGTAAACAATCCCCGGGGCTCAGTCGGGTTGGCATTAGTAAGTCTAGATGACAACAAAGCAACAGATACGACTTGACACCTGTGACGGACGTGCACGAAGTAGATCAAACAAGAGATGCAAACAAAGACTGAACTTTTTTTTCACGGTCCTGCCAACACAAAGCCCTGTTTATATGAACAACTTCGCCTACACAAAAGCCTTCCTCCTCTTCTCATAGTACATCCACAACAACCTATATGTCGATAAGTCCGCTTGAAGTTAAGAGTCGTATATCAATTCACACACCTTCATCCCCATCTCAGGGAGCCGGGACCGTGTATGAGTAGTAGTACTCGTAAAAGTCCGTCGCTACACCATTGTCGTATAGGTTGTAGCACGTGTTCGGCCCGATTTCCACAGGTTGGCCCAAGGACGCGTCGTTAAGCACCGTATACACGGTCCAACCAGTAAGAGTGTAGTAGTGCTTGGGATCATACCAGTACGCGGACTGGAAGCCCATGTTGTTTGGAGCAAACTCTGCGTTGTTATCATGGACGGTGGAGGCATCGACGACCTCACAAGTTCCCGTGCAACCTTGAGCGCTGCAGAAGACGAAGGCGTCACCGGCGGGGTAGGTGACTTGGGGTGTGCCACTGGTAGGAGAGGCACTTAGTTGGGCGAGGACGCCACTTGCAACGATGAAGGGGAGGAAGGCTGAAATAGCTTTGAAGTTCATGATGGGCTGTAGGAATGGAGATGAACGGATGGGTGCACGTTTTTATACGATCCTGGCCCGTTCCTTGAACGACTCCATAGTAATCTGACAGATGTGCGAGGGAGGAATGGCCATTCGACATCAACACGATTCGAGCATGGCGTCCGTCTGCCATTTATCGACACCGAAACTCGATCGAATCTTCATTTCAACTCACCTATGTGCCCAGCTTCCGAGTCCTTGAGAAGGGCAGGTAAATACAACAGGACATTGCGCCGGCAGTCCCTGAATTTTCCTGAATCTTAGGAAGTCAATACACCCGATGACAAGAAGCACCGTGACGGCGGAAATTAGGAATGATTCACAACTTCTGTAAAATCGGTAGTTGGCCTTGCGCCTGATTTGCTGACATCATGATGCTCTACTGGCTGGACTACCTCGTTGTCAGGATTATAGTTTTCCTAATCCTCCCATGCACCACGTTCCATCCCCGTGTCTAAGCGGAATTCACTCTAGCCAAGACACGACAACTCCTCCATAAGATGGGTTCCAGTCTGTGGAATACCCGTGAGTGAGTAGGATCACTGTTCACTCCCCGACCCATTTCTGATTTAGGGACACTATACAGGGAGGATAGATGATATTTCGCGGGTTCTCAATCAATCCCCGACTCCCACCAAGTGGGAAAGGAGGGTTTTGTCGGATTCAAAACTCAGGCACCGACAGCATGCTGAACTCAGTTGCTAATAGCTATCCTGGATGCATTGGACCTTTAAGCTTTGAATCTCATTCAGTCTCGGATGTAGTGCCACGGGCCAGTTCACCTTCGCGGCCGCCATCACGATTATGACCACCAGACTCGCTAAATCAGTCCCAAATCATTTCGCGAGATAGTTAAGTGAGGTCAATACGTCCTAATACTTTTGTAACCTCTTCTATAACCTCCCAGGCGTGGCCGCCCTTGTCAAGGCGGTTCTCACCACTTATGTGAACTCGACTTGTCGTCCTTAGAGGACGTGACGGCGACGGAACCATGATTCATCCCCACGTCAGCGATGGCATGGGTGGGGAGGCGATCCCGCCTTCCCCCTGATGCTGACCATTCGCACATTCCAGTGTCATGAAATCACTGGCACAAATCATATAAAGTCGTACCTCTGAAAGGTGTGACTTTATCCCGGCCATCCATCTCATAATGCGTCTGAATACTCTATCCACCTTCCTCCCCATCCTCCTTGCAGGCAGCGCCCTCGCGGTAGGGACTCAAACTGCGGTCGCTGTCAGCGGTTTCCCCGCCGTGACATTACCCTCTGATGGCGCCTTCGTCTTCTGCAGTGCCCCAGGCTGCACAGGCACCTGCGAAGTCACCGACGTTGCCTACGTCCCCGAAGGTGCCGGAGAAGGAGCTCCGGGTGGTATGAAGTTCGAATCCATCTACTGGTACGATCCTGGAAACTATCGGTGGATATTGTACACCTGCGTGGACTACTATGATTGCAATGCGGTGCAAATCGGGCATAACCAGTGTTACAATTTGCTCGAGAATGGTGTTCCGACAGGCTTTGATGAGTATTGGTATCTTGTTGGGCCATGAGGGAGGTATGTGAACATATTTACTTGGGTGCTTGACAGGCGGACTTAGTGTCAGATGTAGGAAGTTGGCGCTACGGCGGTGTTGGCTATCGTTGAAGAAAGGAAAGCTCGAGTATGAATGTGAGTGGAAACTACTGAGAGCATTGCTGCAAAGGATTTAACTGGTCATATATTGTAGATGGCAGAGATTCGGAAGCATGTAAATTCACACCTTTAGTACTATGTATACATTCGGGGTCAGGCGCAAACTTGAACACATGTCAGATGAGCAGCGAAGGAGGATGGAAAGACCGCCAGATTGAGTCAGTATGGATGTTGACAGCGTGAGCAACTTGAATGGTAATGTTACTATGGTATATGAGTCCGGGTAGGCTCCATGATGCTCGAATTGATCACGGACCAAGGCATTCCGGTCAATGACATGAGAATTCGCGCAGGATCGGGATGTCGTCAGGGTGTGATTGACCTGATCAACTGCTCCGATACATGTCCCCGTCCGAGTCAACTGTAACAGATCACGATGAGCCGAGTCATTTCCATCGTCAAACCCATAAAAGCGATAATACGATGCTTCGTATAGTAGTATCCAGTATCAATGTGGTTGCGAGATCGACAGTCCATGTATGCGTGCATCCCGCACGATGGAAAGTCCTGCCATCCGCACTACGTCTGTTCAACGACAAGGAATTATAACCCAATACCAAACACTCTGTTCCAAATTTGTCTCGCAGCTTCTTGTCTCTCTCTCACTGCACCACCGTTTCCGAGAACGGATTTATTCTCGATGGCGCGGCGGGAGATATATGGCATCACCTAGGTTGTCGTGTCAAGCTCAGTTCGATTCGGCGTCTCCGAGTGAGACGTGAATGGGGTACGTAGTACCAGACTTGCTAGATCAGTCCCAAATCATTTCGCCAGATAGTGAAGTGAGATTAATATGTCCTAATGCTTTTGTAACCTCCTCTCTAATCTCCCAGCCTGCGTGGCCGCCCTTGTCAACGCGGTTCCCCTACCTGGAACACACTCACACACTTCAAGTTATGCGAACTCGACTTGTCGTCCTTAGAGGACGGCGGCGGAACCTTGATTCATCTCCGCCACTCCCCACGTCAGCGATGACATGGGTGGGGAGGCGATCCTGTTGCCAGCGCTGACCCTTCGTTCTTCTTCGCATGTAAGTGTCATGAAATCACTGGCACAAAATCATATAAAGTCGTACCTCTGAAAGGTATGGCCTTAGCCCAGCCATCATCTCACAATGCGTCTGAATACTCTATCCACCTTCCTCCCCATCCTCCTTGCAGGCAGCGCCCTCGCCACGGGGACTCAGACTGCCGTCGCAACCAGCGGTTTCCCCGCCGTGACATTACCCTCTGATGGCGCCTTCGTCTTCTGCAGTGCCCCAGGCTGCACAGGCACCTGCGAAGCCGTCGACGTTGCCAATATCCCCCCAGATGGCGGAGAAGCAGCTCCGGGTGGCATGAAGTTCGAATCCATCTACTGGTACGATCCTGGAAACTATCGGTGGATATTGTACACTTGCGTGGACTACTATGATTGCAATGCGGTGCAAATCGGGCATAACCAGTGTTACAATTTGCTCGAGAATGGTGTTGTGACGGGCTTTGATAGGTGGTGGTATGTCGTTGGGCCATGAGGTATGTGAACATGTCAACTTGGGGTGCTTGACAGGCGGGCTTAGTGTCAGATGCAGGAAGTTGGCGCTAAAGCCATGTTGGCTATCCGAGTCGTTGTTCAAGAAAAGAGAAAAGCTCGAGTATGAATGTGAGTGAAACTACTGAGGCATTGCTCCAAAGGATTTAACTGACCATAAAATATTTTAGATGGCAGAGCGGAACCATGTAAACTCACATCTTTAGTACTATGTATAAATTCAGGGTCTTGCGCAAACATGTCGGATGAGCAGCTAAGTTGAAGTCAGAGTGTGGTTGACCTGAACTGCTCTACATGTCCCCGTTAACTGGAATAGATCACGATAAGGAGTCCATCGTCAAACCCATTATATTAAAAGCGAAAATACGATGCTTGGTATAGTATCCAGTATCAATGTAGCTGTGAAAACGAAATTCCATGTATGCCAATGCCCAGCGAACTACGACCCACTGCGTTCGTGCATCCCAAAGAGAAAAAACCCATGCGATGGAAAGTCCTGCCATCCGTAGTGCTCAACGACGAGGAATTAATTAGAAGCCAACACCTCCAAATACTCTGTTCCAAATTTGTCTCGCAGCTTCTTGCCTCTCTCTCACTGCACCACCGTTTCCGAGAACGGATTTATTTTCGATGGCGCGGCGGGAGATATATGGCATCACCTAGGTTGTCATGTCACGCTCAGTTCGATTCGGCGTCTCCGAGTGAGACGTGAATGGGGTACGTACTTCGACAAGTGCGCCGTACGGAACGTATTTGATGACACAGGGGGTAGCGCTCATGATACGTCCCACGAGGTGGTTCGTGAGCGAGTCCGACATGCCTACAAGAACAAGTTTGATGAGATTTGCATACCATCGAAAAGGGCGTAGAAACGCACCGTATAATTGACCAAATGTAAGTCTCTCTGCGACCTCAGAAGAGACAGTCAAAGTTCCCTTGTGTTGGTCGTCCGTGCCCGGAGTATGCTCATGGGCCAACCCGTTCTTGACCAACTCTCCAAGTATTAATTCAGCCGAGTGCCAGTTATGAGTACCGAAGAGGACGCCTAGGCGCGGAGCAGTGCGAGCGGGGGCCCCTGAGGAAGACTTAATGTCCTCTGCGATGGCTCTCACGAGAAGAGCTGCACATTCGTTGTAACATGCATCCGTGTCGGCTTTGGAGGGTTGAACGGGTGGGTAAGGATCAGGTGATATCGATACCGCGGCGGAAGATTTGGATGATGCAGAAGAATGTGCGGAAAGTTCGTGCGGATGGTATGCACCCCTGACGAGTTTAACCCCGAGTGCATAGTTGTTCTGACGCGCTCGTGCCAGCGAACGAGCGAGATGGGTAGGAGCTCTGGTTCGACGAGTCAGCCACCAACTCCATGGTTCCCCTCGACGATTTTGGTACTGACCGTCTTAGATAGGCTTGGTACGTGACGTATACTAATGGTTGTAGCTCAGCGTCCTGGGCAATTCTTGACCCAAACGACCATCGACTTATCCTCTGCTCAGGGAGCTTGTTAAATCGCTCCATCATTGCGTGTCCGAAAGCGTCGATAGCAGGCTGATACCAACTACGGCCTGAAGTCAGCATTGAGAACACCGAGAAGGTTCAGAGTATGCACCTATGTTCTGCGTCAAGGATGATTCTAACACTTCTTTCCTTTGCACGTGTGCATATCCTGCCGAGATCGTGGAGTAACTCTTTGAGGTCTTCAACATCCTGGGCTGTTAGTGGCGAGCATTCGGGAATACGATTGTCAAGCACCACGAGGTCAGACGATTCCGGGGTTCCAGGGAACGGGACAGGTGGGTTCAGTGCAGGTCGTGTATGTGTCAAATGGATAGATAAATTCCGAAGCGCATCTACATTCGGTAGGAGTGCAGTCTACATCGGTGCGCATCAGCAAGACAGCGTGGAAGTCGTAGAGAAAGAGTTTACTCACGAGCTTTACGGCAACCCAGGTCCGCCTACCGGCCAAATCTCGGGTCCCGAGCTCATCTTCGAAATCGGCAGCCACGTCGATACTCCTTATCATCTCGGCGACGATCCGTTTATGAACGGGTTGTTGTTCTCGTTCACCGCTGGATTTCCCACTCCCAGAGGCTGATTCACTGGCAGAACTGGCATCATGATGTTGTGAGGCACCGGCAGCCTCGCCTTCGTCTACTTCGACGCTATAGGCAAAGAGGGCACCTTTGTTCGCCTGACGGAGTGTAGAGAGGAGAGGGTAGGCTTCGCGAGCTGTTTCTCCGCCTACGAACTGAATGAATGTGAGAGAGAGCGAATGATGAGAGTCAGTTGAGGACATTCGACTCCCCCGAACGGAGCATCATGATAATACCCACATGATCAAAGAACGTCCTCCTGACGATACCCTCAACCACCGTCCCTACGAGGGGAATCTTCAGTAGCGTACTCAGTATCTCCGGCGCATGGTCCACGATCGTTTCGAACGAGGTAAGGCCGTACACGAAATAGGTGCGGAAGAGCGCCGAGAGAGGAGGCGTGGTATCGTAGCCCGAGTTCAAGTTCGTGCTGGACCCGACTCGGACCTCCGCTTCGAGCTTGAACGGTGGTGATGGACAGGACTTGGCATCGGTGTAGAGACCGAGTACGACTGCCCCTACGGAGACGGTGGTCGTCACCAGCAGCGTGGTTCTGATAGGGTGGCGCCTGCGTGCGACCGGCCGAGGCGGTGGGGGCGTGGAGTATAGTCTCCGTGGGGCATTGGCAGGCCTGGGGAAACGAGCTAGGGGTGCTCGTCGTATCGAGTACATGATCGTCGTCTTCGTCTTCGTCTTCGTCAACGACTGAGAGGGAAACTGTTCCACACACCGAAATGAAACACGGGCAGAGAGACCTTGAGACCCGGGCTAGGGGAAGTTATTATAATAAATCCCCGGGTCTGGCCCACCCAAGGTCCTTCCGACAATTGGTCGAGGGCATGTGGACCGGATATCACATCCGAGTCAAACGTCATACACAACGTGCTAGTGATCTGTAGGCGAATGCTCATTAGATAGCTCGCTTAGATCAAGTAGTACGAGGTGATACCAAACTGAGTCTGATTCATACAATCCTTCGATGCCTAGTATGCCATGTTTCCTACAATGCACTTTCACAAACTCCATCTTCCTCCAACCGTTCCAAATTCGAGCACCATACGATCACCATGCTCATCAATGAATCACTGTCCGATCAACTCCCGAAACTCAACGCCCCACTGTTCATTTCTCTTCACATCCTCCACAAACGCCTCAAACTTTTGCGTTCCCCCCGTCGTCGCCCCAGTCACATTCCCAACCGCAACGACCTTCATCAACGCAGCAACCGCACGCATCGTGCTCCTTCTTAGTTCCGCAGCGCGTTCCAAATCTTGCTTCACAGTGTCCTTGGTGACAGGGGCACCGCGCATCGTCGTCTCCAGTGCTGGGGTGAGCTCGTCCAGGTGGGCGATGAGGAGAGGGATGCAGAGCGTGAGGCCGGAGAGACGAGAGACGAGGAGGTGTGAGAGAACTTTGATTTCGTCAGAGGGATCAGTGAGCGCGGGGAGAAGGTATGTGAGGTATGTTGGAAGGTCGAGTTTGTGGAGGCATGTATCGAGCTAAGTAGAATCGAGCATGAGTCTGGTTGAAGAGAGGATGCGAACAGTGCGCTTACCAGTGTATACAGAGTCTCCCAAGCAGTCTTGCGAGCGTCAAGACCATCATCCACCTTATGCGTCCAAGGACCCATTTGCACTGTGCGAATGAGATCAGGGTTGACCTTCGTTTCGGCGTAGAGAGTAGGAAGCAACGCTGGGAGGTGATCTCGGATAAGATGGGGCTTCGTCCGTGCAGCAGAGTTCAGTGCGGACAACGCAAGACGACGAACGGTCTGAGTGACGCATGTCAATTCCCTTTTGCCTCTTTCCTGAGACAAAGGCAAACGCTCACCAAATCGGAATCTTTCATCAAACTCAAAAAGTCCATCAGAAGAGGCGCAAGGAGTTCGTCGTAAGATGGAGAACTTTCTGCGAACGTGTATCGTACTGCCGACACGACCGTAGCGCGTACGGCTGGATTCTGGTCGCGAATGGACTCGTGCAGCTGTGGAAGGTATCGCGAAGGGTGAGTGGTCGTGAGCTTGCCCAGACAAGCAGCAGCAACGTTTCTTGTCGATTCTTCTGCGTCCGAAGTAGAGTTGTGGAACAGAGGCGTCCAGATGGCGTCTGCGACAGGCTCCAGTTGTCCATGAGAGCAATGCGTGACCACCTATGAAAACGATCAAGTCTTTGCTGGGCTGAAGAAACAGTTCCTGAAACTTACTTCTTTGAGTGCATGAATGGAGAGCAATCGTTTGGATGGATCCTGCTCCGCAACCTTGAGAATGGCAGGGAGGAACAAATGCAAATTTCCGATCGCGATATTTCCTGGGGTAGACGTCAGCGTGAAACACCCTTGCAGCAGGCAACACACTCACCAGCCGCAAATGCCGCTGCAGTCCTAACCTCTTCCTCCTCAGCGGAGAAGTGTTCAATGGCGTTGTCAAAAACGTCATGTTGGATCGACATATCGCTGCATCATGTGAGAACACTCGACGTTCATAGAATGATGACGATACGTACATGAAGCGACCAAGTTCACCGAGAATCAATAGGCTGAGGACAACTGTCGATGACTTCGCTTTCGACGACTTCTACTCGTCCGTGAGCGTTACGGATGCAAAACAAGATAGATGGGATAGAACGCACCCTGATAGCCTTGGAATACTCCGCAATCGTCCCAGCAGCAACACCTTGCGAGCTCCTAACGACCTGCCCAATACACTTGGCAACATTCAGCGAGTTCGCCTCCGCCTTGGGCGCCTTCTCAACGCCCATGACGAGGTTCGGGGCGACATGGGT
Source organism: Chalciporus piperatus (assembly GCA_038093975.1). Classification (NCBI taxonomy): domain Eukaryota; kingdom Fungi; phylum Basidiomycota; class Agaricomycetes; order Boletales; family Boletaceae; genus Chalciporus; species Chalciporus piperatus. Next base: position 82,270 of record JBBPTG010000039.1, read on the forward strand.
CGCGATTTGCCTGTCTGCCTGAACCAGAGCCGAGAAGAACGCGAGCATCGAGTCGAGCGCTGCGCCAGAGACGAGAGGCGAATGAGCGATCTGGTAGATATCCGAAAGGAGCTCTTTCTCAACGACCGGGAAAGTGATGGAAGGCGAGAGTTCCAGGAGGAGCGCGAGGATAGAAAGAGCCTGTGAAAGTAGTGAAATATCCGAAGTGCTAACATAGAGCTTGATCTGAGGAATAAGCGAAGGCGGAAGCTGGGCAGGCATCCCGGATTGATATCTGTTTATGAGTTCGTCAGAGCGTACAGACACATTCCAACGACGATCTCACCTCTTCAGCAGAGTATCCAGCGCGGTGAAAACCTCGGGCTTTCCACCTCGTCCGCTCTTCTTGAGCAAGACCATGATCCATTCCAGGCAAGAATTGACCCATTGATCGCCAATCTCAACGTCCCGAGCAACTTTGGTAACGACTTTGACAGCACCGGCCGTGTTGCCTGTGTTACGACATATAGCTTGCCATTCTTTTCCACCTTTCGACTTCATCAAGTCTGGAGCGCATATCCAGAGGTCTGCGATGCAGTCCTCAGCACAACTGCGCACTTCAGCATCCGTGTCGTGCGTCGTAAGTCGCTGAAGGGCTTGCTCGTATACTTGTTCTGCCCAACCGTTATTCTTAACGGGCCGGGACGCGTTGAGGAGCGCAGAGAAGACGCGGAATGCCTCTGACACGACTCGAGGGTGTCGTTCACCGAGAGACTTCAGGAGGACAGGAGTCAAGGTGGGCAACGATGGGGTGAATACCACAGGCGAGTGCGTTGAGAGGAAAAGTGCGAGGAACGAGAGACACGTCAAGTGAAGTGTGGATGTCGTGGTGGTTGGCGACTGGGAGAGAATGCTCTTCGACGTTGCCACTATGGGTCCAACCTGGCCAGAAAGCGAGCCTGGTAGCACGCTCAGGAGCGCATACAGTAGCTGGAATCCAGCCTGTACGGTCGCTGGTGCGGTCTTTGGTGGTTTGAGTTGACCGAGTAGTGCTTTTGATAACGCAGGGACTTGGGATCGCAAGAGCGCATAAGGGGTCCCCTCAACATCCATCCTCTCTTCACTGTCGCGTTTCCTCTTTCCGCGCACGGCAGATTCCCCTTCTACGCTTTGCGGCAAGCCACCGTACATACTAGTTTGGTTTAGGAGCGTGACATACGTGGCCCACACCTCGAGGCGGACTGTCTCTTCTCTGTCGCCAAAGCGTGATATTAAGACGGGAGAAACGTCTTTGTACAGAATTACCAGGTGTTCTGGATGGGTAACGATAATGGCCGACAGAAGTTTTGTTGCAGAGCGACGAATCTTGTATGAGGTATCTTCGTCATCGGAGTATCTGAAACGTCGTCAGCTGGCAGATATATCACACCACCTAAACACGAACTGATCGAGTTCTCCATCGTCGTCCTCATCATCATCCGCGTCAGCCATCTCCTCGTCTTCATCGTCGTCTCCGCCAGCATAGTTCTGTTTGGTATCAATGGATGTTTGGTCATCTACAATCGTTCGATACAACTTACAGGGTCGTATTTGATGAACTGGATCCCCACTTGAATCATGGAATCCAAGAACGGTGCAGCCTCTCCGGGAGACCTAAGCAAGAGCGTCTCCAGGGCCTGTGCGTGGGGTGAGCCAAGGAGCCCAAGAAATGTAGCGCATATACAGTACCTGCAAGCATCCCTCCCTCAGCTCATCATCGTCACGTTTCACTGCCTGTAATATTCCTGGTACGATATCCCCTAACGAGGGTGTCAGTTGCTGAGGCGAGTGTCTGAAGATTGCGGCGACGAGGTTGACGGTCGTCCTTTGTTGCTCCATGTTGGCGTTTGCTGCAAGATGCGGAAGGATGTCTTTCTTCAGTAAATTCGAAAAGAGTTCTGGAGGAGCAGCGGGGATGAATTGCGATATCGTGGTGATAGCGCGTTTTCTGACGGCGGGGCGCGAATGCGTCAAGAGAGGGGCGATTGCAATGAGTGGCTGAGGGTTTAGAGAGGGATCAGCGAAATGGGCGGGAAAGCGGGTTATAAGGATGGAGAGGGTTGATAGGGTCTCAAGGAGAGTTTCCGGTGGCGTATCGGGCTACGGTAGACATTCATCAGGAGAAAATCTATCAGAGCCGGAATACACTCACACTCGAAACTTGTCCAAGCAGTTTTGGAGTAAGCTTGGCACATGCTTTTGCAGCGATCTTGCCGTCTGGTGGTAATTCGGACGTGATCGTTTTCAAAGCTATAAAGTGGCGTCAGAAGAAGTTGTATTGCGGCGTGCAGATACTCACCCAGCCCAGAAATGTCTCGTAGCTCCTCGTCCTTTCCTACAGAATAATTGATGAGGCTGTCCACGACAAGTTCCATCTGGTTTTCTCTGATGATCTTGATGAGTTGACCGAGACTGTGACGTGCAGGACGATCCTCAACGCGATGAACCCCACGGAGAGAGACAGAAACGCACGCACCATTTGACTGCCTGGTTCTTGACCTCGGAGATCGTGTCCTCTACTAGTTTAAGCACCTGGCGAAGAACTTTGTTTTCTGTCGTCTCGTCGCCAAAAAAGCTGTTTGGATCCTGCTTGATCTCGACCATCAGATCATTCAGTCCCATGAACCTGCAATTACGACCCAAAATCATCAAAATCAGTCACTCAAACGCGTTGTGGAGACGTGATCGCCGACCTGAAGTCCTGGTCGGTGGACTGCATCTATGGGTGGCCAGCGTTGTCAGGCTGCTGGATGCGAGTAGGACGACGACGACGACGATTACCTTTTCGACCAAACTGTTCATTAGATATGTTTTCGTCATCTTGAACGGCGGTCTCTAGCTCGTCTTGAGGCGGCGATGAGTTTGTCAAAGGACAAGACAGGAGCCACTTGGCGAAAGTACAGCCACACTTCAACCGCTTGACCTCGACTTGACCACCAGCCTCGTCCACCACCATCCACTGCCACCCACAGCGCCGTCTAGTTCTTGCTACGATGCTTTGCTTGGAACGAGTTTCACGATTGGGACGATCCAAGATTATACAAAGTCCAAAGTGTAGCTATAGGTAACGTGCAGAATACAACACTACTCCAAGGTGCGCCAGCGCAACGAGCACAAACACTAATGATACAATCGGTATTGAAACTCTGAAAGTGGGTATCATATGCTAATCATCTAGGTCCAAAGAAGAAACGGAAACCATCACAGCTCGTCGTCCGACCCTAGCCAGCCAGCCGCCTCGAGCAACTTATGCGTCCGTGGAATGTAGGGCTTGATATCCCCGTTCAGTGGTGCGAACCACTTTCGAACTCGATTCTTCGATACGTGGTACTCCACACACCAGTACAAGCCGTTGTCCTGTAAGAATTCATGTCTTTAGTCAAGGGGCGCAACATTGAGGCTTTGGCGAGTTTCCTTACCGATCGCGTCTTCCCTTGCTTTGCTTGGCTTACCACTCTGCCTCGGTACCAATGACCGTCACTCGCACAGACCCATACCGTCTCGCCACTCTGCAAACAGAAGTGTTTGTACAGGAACAATGGAGAGCGAAATGCTGGCACTTACTCGGAAACGATACGGCCATGGCTCGTCAATATCATCTGGTTCACCCTCTGAATATACGGGATCTGTCCAAACGCCATCATCCCATGTGGCGAGGTCTACGGAAAACAATTCCAATTTCGGTGGCGGGGGACGTGTCATCAAACTGGGCCGGTACGGCCTGGGTGGCACGAGATATTGGCGATACGACGTTGCGGTAGGCATTTGTTGAATTGGTTCGTTGAGAAACGAGCACAAATCAGTTGGAGATGTTGGGGTATCAACGCAGTGGGCTCGCTCTTATACGACGAGGGAGGAGACTGCGACAATTGCACTGCCTTTCTTAGAGAATAACCCCTGAGAATATAACACACAGCTCACACAGCTTGTATAGTGCCTTTGTTCTGACGGATCTGGAAAGACGCTTTGCCACAGAGGAAACAATAGTTCCTGCCTTCTCGGAGCAAGACAATAGGTTCGTGATCGATTGATCCGTCGAAGTCTGCACTGGAAGTCCATGTTCTTCTCGACCGGGTACTTGCACGTTTTGGTAAAAACTAGCTGCACATACCCTCATAGAAATCCTGTACATAATGCCATTTGATCGACTCACCGCGCCAGGTGTGTTGCCGAGTAATTATACCGAGGTTCCAGTGTGAGATCTTGAGACTTGGTCAGAATGCATGTTCTGACTGGCGCCATCACGACCAAATCACGACCATGCCAATTGTAGTCCAAGGCTCGCCCAGCACGCCCACACAGGTCAATGGAGCGCCAATTGTTTGCTTGAACTGCCAGTGATTGTTCTCGCAGCCGGGTGAGAATGGCCACTGCTTCGGGACCGTTCTCTCGGCTGACCCAGTTTCTACTGACCAGCACACAAAACTCAGATCCCGCAGGCATGGAAAGCACCCTACCCACCTCCGAATGTGCACATAGTACGTCGGTTTAATCACAATGCTAAAACACACATGCCCCGCCACAATTCTGGCCAAGTGGACCGCCTCGAGGCATCCCGAGTCAGCCTTCGTCCACCAGCCTGTCACTCCAGGAACAAGTTCCCATTGATATCACCCACCATCCCCAAGAACGCACGCTTTGAGCAACCAAAACGGGGCATGTTTCCGAGTCAGAAAAACCGCATCAAAGCCGCAAGCCCGCCACCTACCCAAAAACGGAAACACCCCTGAGCACCGGACTGTACCCGCGCGACAGGCGTATAAAGAGACAAAGCGTTCCAAGCGGGACAAAGGTCATTTCATTCAGGCGTCCACAAGCCTCAAAGCGAGTGTGGTTCAGAAAGGGTATTTGAACTGGGCGTGTGTCGAAGTCGTGGTCATCATCAATCGACTCTCACACATTCGACTCACACAACCTCACACAACCTCACACAACCCTCCTCGCACCAAAGGAGTACCACGTCCACAGCTTCACGAGTTACGACCTATTCTTTGTAGCCCCTTCGCCTCACGTCGCTCAAAGCGTAAGTTCTTGTTCCTGTCCCGTGTTCGTCGATATCTTATCTGTCTTGTAGATCCCACGAATAGTACAACACACACGATATGGCCCCTCGCACTCGCAGCGCTACCAAAAACACCCCGGGTCGTACTACCCGCAACAGCCTCTACGGCCGGTCGCCGCCACAACCCCCCAAGACTCGTAAGACCCCACGCAAATCCACTGCCCCGGTGGCAGTGCTTGACGTAGACTACGATGACACGGAGAACATCGCGCCGGCTACGGGCATTCCTTGGCTCGCAGGCCGGGACGCTGCGCCCCAGACCCGCAAGGGTGTCCACGTACGCTGGTACAACCCTGAAGACGCCCAACTAGAGGACGTCGACCGACAGGGCGAATATGCAGACGCAGACGTCGATATGGACACGGATGCCGATGACTCAGAAGTTGCACGCGCCACTACCCCTTCTTTTGTCGCTGGACCTAGCAAGGCCGCTCGGGGTCCCTTTGTTCCCCAAACCCCCGCCGAGTTCCGTTCCTTTGACGCTGGTTCGGTGATCCTGACGCCAGTCAAAAAGACCAGGCAGCTCCAGCGTAGTCCTGTTCGTATGGGCGACAAAGGCATTCGGTGCCTGTACGATCAAGGAGGCGTCTTCAGGGAGCTCCACACTGGGAACAGATTTGTCCTCCACCACCCTGTCGGATCCTCTGCCAATCTCTCTCGGTACCAGGTCGAGCAGCTGGAGAAAGAGCGCGAGCGACAGATCATCGAGGAGCAGCTGAAGAAATTGATGGATGAGAAGAAGCGAATGGAAGCTCAGGAGGAGATGGAACCGGAGTACTTTTCTGATAGCGGTTATGAAGAGGAGATGCACATGGACGAACAGGCTTCGCGTCGTCCGACGGAGACGGTGGAGAGCAGGGGCTCGGCATTTTTCAAGGGCCCGAACGGGGAGTTGTTGGATCGTTTTGGTCGCCAGATGTTCGGTCCTGAGGGTACGATCCTCATCCACAACGGTCCCAGCACTACTCTCCCGGGGGGTATGCGGGCAGCATCCGAGGTGCCTACGGAGATCGATGGGGAGGACGAAGCCAGCATGGAGGAGGACGGCAACGATGAACAACTCGAACAAGAGCCTGGGACTCGGAAGAGGAAAGTACGTTTTGGACCCGAGGGAACTGAACTCATCGACTGATGAGTTGGCGACCATCGAGTCGGTGTCGAGGTTTATGCTTATGATTTGGATATTTCTTTCTGCACTTACTAGTGTATCACGCTCCTTCACTCACCTCATCATCATCAGGACTCTGTATTTGCCCTATGTAGTTTGTACATCCCCGGAACTGGATGACTTATAGATACCATCACGATGTCTCGTTAGCTTCATGTATGCTTAGCTTGGAGCACTCGCTGTAGTAATTGCTTTATATGATTAGCTTCCTCCACACAACAACGGTTGCACAGTGCGACATCCATTCAATAGTCTTTGACTTGTTTGTCAATCGAACACTTCGGCAGTCACACCACTAAAACGGAAAATACCCGGCTTCCACATAAGACAATAAGCGTACCACAAAGCAACAATCCACGTATGGATTGTGGGCGAGATGAGATAAAAAGGTGCACCCTCAGTCTCTCTTGATCAACATCGTTATCCCTCTCTCGCATCATGGCGACTCTTGACGACGCCACTCACCGTAGTCTCGATCAGAGAGTCACTGAGGAGTGTATTGACCAGCACGAATTACCCGAAACGCTGAACGATCGCGATCTGAAATATCTTTTGTCTGTTATCGTGGAGCACTCCAACGATACCTTGGACCCCAAGTATCTCGACATTCCCAAAGCACGGGAGCTGATCAACACCAACACCAATTTACCTACTCTGCTCCATGCCGCTTGGAGCAGCAAGTCATATCGTGCCATTCGAGAACTTCGTTAGTAGGATTTCCGCAGTTTTCGCTTCCCTTCGCTGACCCTCCTTCCAGCTGTTCTGCAAGCTGCTAGATCTGCGTCGTCGGCCAAAGGTTCTTCTGGGCTTTCTTTAGTATCTCAGGTCGCTCACTCCGCTTTGTAGCACTTTGGTACGCCGACTCGTTAGAGGACGTCCTCTACAGGTCTTTCAACGCTCCATATCGCGGCGCTGCCGTGCATGGTTTTTGCCAATACTTGGAAGAGAATAATGCGGCTTTCGGGATTCAGAAGGACCCAGTGTACTATGGCAAGTTTTGCTCTATCGTTCAAAGCTCAGGAACCGGCAAGTCACGGCTCATGTTCGAGGTGCGTCATTCGGATTCGCTTGGCCACATGACGTCTGATACAGTCAACCCAGCTTAGCAAGGAGGGTGTCGTGGTGCTATACATGAACCTACGACCACAAGCAGATGACTCTGGCTTCCCTCCTCGGGATATGATTCCGGCTCGTATACTCACCCGATCCACGTACGGTGGCGCTGTTAGTTATGCTGCTCGGTGTTGCGCCTTCTTCGCGGCCGTTTTTACGACCTTGACGAAATACCTATCCAAGGACATGGAGTCGGATGTGAAAGCTGCGAAAGAGCGATGGGCTGCCAACATGTGTGATGTTCGCTCCAAAGAACGCGAAAGGTTTTTCGATGCATTCCTGGAAAATTACAAGGTGTGTTTGGTGACTGAAGCCGTATCATTCCTTCGACGTGACGACGCTCTCCACTTAGGATTTCGTCACCAAGATTTATGACGTTCCCAATGCTAAGGCTGTCGCAATAACCACAGCCCACATCGACAACCTATTACATCGTGGTAAGACGATATTTCACGTTCCGTATGCCCTTCTGATAGTGTGCGATCTTAGATGCTGCTTGGAGAAAGACCGAAAGTATGCCTGGTGAACGACTTATGACCTCGGCCTATGGGGACATGATAAAAGCTTTGAACCCACTCTTCGAGGAAGGAAAACCTGATGCACCAAAACTTGTCATCGCTGTCGATGAAGCTTATCATTTGAGTGTAGTGGATGGTTCAAGTTATCGTCCATCGGCCATCCTCTGCATGGCCATCAGCCTATTCTCGGGAGAGTTGAGGGTTAAAAACCATCCAGTCTGGGTAGTTTTTGCGGCGACGACATCCACAGTCGCAGATTGTACCCCACCGCATGTCGACCGTTCGTTGCATATCTGTTATATTCTCAACATTGCTCTCACAACCCCATGTAGTTCACTCCAGGGCACCTCCCCTCGACGGGCAGTTGCTTTTCGCCCCCTATTGTCAGCTCGGATGGGACCAACATGCGGACCCTTTGGAGTCGATCGCGGCTACGGACGTGGCAAAAGCGCACCATATCATGAGCTATGGCCGACCGCTGTACGTTTGCAATCTGTGTCATGGCGACTTCACACTTACCACTTTTGCAGATGGACGTCGCTCAAAGATTATATGCGGACAGTCACCTCAATGCTGACGTTCGCCGTGAGTAAACTTTGTGGCCCAATAGGACTGACAGATAGTGCGCTCGCTCTCCTCGGTCAGCGCTTCTGCTTGAACATCGCTTTCGGTCACCGTGAAGCGGCAGCATTCAGCGAGTCATCGGTAGCCAGTCACATGCGTGTGTGTGTTGCCACAACAGAAAACCGCAACTGGACCTACACGACTTACCCCTCCGAGCCCCTCCTGTCTTGCGCGGCAGCGGCAATATTACACCAAGCATTGGACAAGTACCTGAGGGTTCTCGAGGCAAAAGTCAACAATGGGATGATTGACGTGGGCAAGGGTGGTGAGCTGGCGAGCCGGCTGCTGTGGCTTCTGGCCAAAGACCTGCTTGTTCGTCAAATGCATCAGCGCACGATTGACATTTCATCGTGGTTGAGCCCTGCGGACGAATGGGAATCGGAGTTCGTCGACTGCAAAATGATTCCTGTACATGAATACTTCAAGTTCCTCTTCGGCGAAAAATTCTGGGAACTTGCTGGATCTCGTGCTGCAGCCGCTTTCAAGGATGCCTATGTCAATTTCTCGCATTGGGTGTCCATGGACGAGTATATCTGGAGCGATGATCGCTCAGACCAGCTGTCGTGAGTTTCAGTGATTGTGGTGCTCCCGTTCTCGAGAAACTGACGATACGCCAGGGCCAGCGAGTGGACGCTACGACACTGGCATAGGACGAGCGCAGTACAATGTTGTCGCGATCAACCTCTCATCGATAAAATGATTCCGATTTTCTTCAAGCCAGAAGAATCCAGCAATGCCTCGAACGACCACTCGAAGGACCTTGCCCGCGTTTCCCAGATCTTCATTTCAGACAAGGCTAGCAAGGATGAAAGTCGCCTTGACCTTGACGAAATCACGCGCAACCACGAGTCCATTCAATGCAACTCATCTCTACCCTGGGTCGCTATCTTGGCTGATTTGGGCTTGGCGGAAGGGAATTTGGAGTTGACGGCCGACTACACGGAGGTGATTCCCGAGACATCTGCTGGTGAACCTGAGCCCGATTCAGAGGGACCATGCCTCCGCATCTATGCTCCCGCCATCACTGTTAAAACGTTCCCGTTCCTAACCGCACGCGAACCTCTCCGCACGCTTCAGAAAATCATCTGCCACGAAGAGATGTTGTCTAACCGCCAGAAAATTGTCGACGATCTCCATGCACAAATGCAGTATGGCACGATTCCTACAAAACGTCATATGACGTGGGAGGACCGGGGAACATAAAGCAGGTTGATGCGCTTCCCCGCAGTGTTCGAGGTAATGTGGGATGACTTTCCATGTGCGTTATGAATCTGATAACTCAATACTAGTTCAATGGCCAGATTATGGATTCGGTGGATTGGTCAATACTTGAGTCTTCTGGGGCACGTCATATAATACTGCAAGCTTGAAATTTTGTATCGAATCTTTACCATTGTACCTGTATGTATTCGATGGGCGCGTGCTAGTGTGCTTGAAGTTGAACGATTTTGCAGTGAATAAAAGTCTTCCCTATCCTCTATAACATGACATCTGTTCACCCCACCCGATACGCTTTGGACCCGAGGAAACTGAACTTCGACCAATTGATGAGTTGACGCGTCAGGTCTCTCTCAGGCTATACAGCATCCCCGCTTGTCCTTCTCGTAGCAAGGCCCGGAACTACATTAGAACAAGAGAGAACTCAGATAATTGTAGAGACTTACCTGTGATTTTTCTTGGATGCGGCGGCGACGGGCGTGTGATGTGGTGCTGGCGATGCCGCGCTATTCTCAGTCAGACGAGCTCGGGTCAAATTTCGAGAGCGTTTTCCGCAGTGTTTTGAAAACCGCTGTAAATATTGTTCATAGGTATACATCGAGCGCTGCCTCAGTCGCTCGCTGCCATCATCATCTGGAATAGTTCTCTCCTTGTTGGATATACCGTACTATCCACCATCAACGTCCCGCAAACTAACACTAGCACATCTCCCTCGTATCGTGCAGCTCTAGCAATTTCAAGGTAGGTATAAGTGAGGCGAGTTCTTCTCTTTCCGCCCCAGACACCGCCGCCCCTTTGATCTTGAGCGTCTCGAGTTGACAATTCGACCGAGATATGAAATCCTTGAACTTCTTGTGCGCCCAATCCGTCTTCATCCCTTGAAGGTCAAGCTCTCGCAAGTTGGGTAGGGTTAGCTTGTCCAGAAGATGCCCGATGTGACCTTTCTCGTGGCTGATCGTCAGCGAGCGAAGGTCGTGAAGGGTGAGAGGAGCATGGCTAGGTTTGTCTACATAGACAAATGAGACATCCATGTTTTCGAGGTTGGGGCAAAATTGGAGGGGCAAAAGTCCAATCTCGTCGCCGTACGTGATATCCAGAGTGATGCTTGTGAGGTCCGTCCAACCGGGTTGGAAGACATTGAAGAGAGCATCAACATCGATGTCATCCATCATACCACCCTTGAAGGCCATGCTGATGGCGCGATCCCCTGATCCGTTGGGCAAAGGTTGACAGAAGAACTCGTTGTACTCGTGAAGGCGGAAGTGACGCAAGTTGGGGAGTGTCAGTGTGTCGAAAAGCTCGCCGTCCCCAACCATTTGCCAGATCTCCAATGTACGGAGTTTTTCGTGTGTGAGCGAGACAGGGCCTTCTTCTTTGCGAGCAAGAATGTCGGAGAAGAGGAGGTGTTCGAGGTTGGGACATATCTGGAGGAGCGGCAAGAAGACACAATGGTTGATGGTATCCCGATCTAACACTCCGAGATGTGTGAGATTGGTCCATCCTGGATTAAAAAAGGGCACATCGACAAGGGGGGAGTGGAAGATAAGTTTGTGAAGGCGAGGGTGTGGCTGGACGATCGATAGGCTCGGCTCCATATTATTCAGAGGTCCGCTGAGCCAGAGGCTTTCAAGATCAGGAACATTCCCAAGCAACAGATCCAGACCATCCTCCAAGTCAAATGCGATGCCAAGATCCGTGCAGCGCTGGGTGTAAAGGCCCGAGAAAACGAGGGTCGGCTTGAGCCACTGATGATCTTCCCAGTGCGACCCGAGCTCTACGTTGATTTTGAGTGAAAGTGGACAACCACTTGAATTCCCGAGCCAACGCCGGTACATGTCAAGTCGTTGTTCCGAGTTCCTCCAGGTGGCTTGAATAGCCAATGAACACCACAATCTTGGGGTACCATGAGCAACTCCTCGCCAAACCCTGCATATCTGTGTTAGCAGCAACGGTGCCGCTCGTGTATCTGGGGTGAGGTACTTTGTATTGGGCAAGCACTGGATGAAGATCTCGCTGAGTATATCCGAGGGGAGGCGACGGATGCACGACACGAAGCCCTCGTGAGTCTTCATGGAAGATATTATCCGCTCGCGTTGCTCGTGGGACTGTTGAACGAGGGAGTTCATTCGCTCTAGGATGGTGTCAAGGGCGTCGAGTTGCTCCCTCTGCTGGGACACGATGTCGCGAATGGCAGGGACATCCGAGCCCGACGCGACGTAGTCTGATGTAGAATACTTGGCGTACGGGGTGTCGATGAATGGAAACTGTGTTTCGCCATTAGTCTTGTTGTCAGAGCGTGAACTAGGTGGAACCCTACAATCGCCTGAGGATCAAACGCCGAAAGCTAGAGTAGGAAGTGTAAGTGAACTCTCCCTAGTTGGTCAACAAGGATACTCGCTGCTCGAAGGAGCTCCTCAACAGACATCGCTGTACAGGTCTGGTACGCGGTTCAAACTTTGATTCAAAGTGTGCAGGAGTGTGCCCACATCGCAAAAATTGCAGAATTCCGACATGACCCGATGGGGTTGAGTGGCCTCATCGTCATACCAAGGGGTGGATTGGATCAATCTCATCAAGGCCAGACTTGTGCGTCTGCAGATACTCACGCGCCATCGACGACGACCCAAGAGTCTATAGTAATACATGCGCCAAACTCATGCACATCTCCTTCACCCGCCTCTCCTTCGCCACAGCCTCCACTATCTCCCTCGTAATCCCAACCTGCATCCTCTCCCCCGTCCCGTCACCGTCGCCGTCACCATCACCATCACCATCACCACGGCTACTGCTCATCTGCACGTGCGCGAGCAACCCACACTCGTTCAACGCAAACGCTGCATCCTCGACTCTCAAATTCGTTGCCCTCGCAATCTCTGCAAGCGTACACTCCACGACGACATGCGACGTTGCACTTCCATCCGGGTTGGCAGTCGTCTCGATTCGTCGGAGGGCGTTGATGGCTTCTGTTTAAATGAACGGCAAGTGGATGAGGACATGACGACAAAACAGGAGGTGTCTACGCACCATCGAACGAACGAGGTGTCGTGCTTGCCGATGGGGCTTCTGGGATTTCCCCATCCCACCCTTTCGGCCGTTTCTTCCGTACCATGTACTCGTCTGTCGACTGCAATTGCGAGATATCGGGCGTCCATTGGTCGGTCGTCACTTGCAGATACTCGAGTGGGAGCACCGTCAATAGACGTCTAGCACCGGGGGATAATCAGATTGGGGGAGACAGAGAGATAGACAACGCACACCTGAAGAAACGCACGAGGGTGGCGACCCAATAGGTAAGATAACTCCGCAGTCCGAGCTCTGAGAGTGGTCGCTCGGGCGTACCAACTTTGCCAGCTCTACGAGACAGTTCATAACCTAATGTATTTTGAGAAAAAGAAACTGAGAGGACGGAAAGAGTGGGACGCACTGAATTCGATCATGAGCATACCATAACCTTTTCGTTGGTATGGTGGTAGGACAATTATGCATGCAAGGTTATAGTCATCATAGGAAATCTTTTCCTGCAGAAGAATGTTAAACGATAAGATACTGAATGCACGTCTGGTGAGGGGCGAACCTTGGAGAAAAACCCCAAGACATGATCCCGTTGCGAATCAGCATCTGTTAGCATATAAAATAAGACTGATGCGAGTTAGAAACGAAACATAAGGTGAATATATGCGTGCACGCTTACAATTGTCGCAGTCAAAGAACAGGGTTTTGACGTCGATGAAGAGCTTCCCGAAGAGCGAGAGGTTTTGGCAATACAGCTGCACGATCGCCGTTAGTGCGACAGTGACGATAAACTCGGTCAAGTCGCGACGTACCTTCTCTTTAGCTCCGTCCACCTCCCAGATAGTATGTGCTCCCCGCTGGTAAACCTTCCTCCCAGGCGGATGTCTTCTGTCACACTTTTTCTATCAGAGGGTCAAGCCTTTTTTTTATCCGGCAGCGAACAGCACACTCACAGCATGTAGCTCCCACATCGACCCTTCCGCCATGTATTTGAAACAACGCTCGCAGACCCACAAAACAGACTTCTCTCCTGTCATGTTTGCACGCATTGCCGCCCCCATGAACAGATCGGACGTCCGCGGGTGCGAGCGCACCGTTGGACGGTTGACGGCCTGGATCTTGGATGTCGGCGTCACTGAGCCGCTTGTCGTGTTGTCCTCGACCTCGAGTTCGAAAAGCGGGTATGGAGAGAAGTACCTGGGTGATGGGATGAGTCAAGCTGCCTACGAGTGCACAAGGTACAGGCAGCACGAAAACACACACCATGTCTTGATCTGCCACTGTCGGAAATTGACCTTGTCAAAGTTCCTCTGCGTATCGATCTGTTTGCGCTGTTGAATGTCCAATTCATCCTCCATCATACTCGTACTTTCCTGGTTCGGAACGAGAGACGGCGTGGCAGCCTCATGGTGGTCTTGTGGGGCCGGCGGAGGGGTCTTATCGAGCGAACTTGCACGTGTCGAGATCGGCTCTTTTGTCTGTGATGGCGAGCTGGGCGGGCTGGGCGAGTCTTCCCGCTTGCGTTTTTCTACGCTCGTACGATCGTCTGAGCGTCGATGTTCGCGGTCGACCTTGATGGACTGCAACTCTGTCTCAGGCACCCACTCGTCCGAGGGCCTGTCCGTGCCCTCGTAGTGAACGTACGCATGTCCATCTAATGAGCGGCGTTGCAGGACCTGAACGCGCTCTATCGTATCGTCAGAAGGAGTTGGAGGTGAGCGACACGGAGGGACGCACGGTCGATGCCATTCCTACTAACCACAAACACACCCTGCTTGGACGAGTACTCTTCTGACATCTTCTATGTTTTGATAGCGTGTTGGGGTTTGTCGGCTCTAAAGTCGAGCTGAGTAGTTGAACATGGCTCGCCGTTGTAGAGGCTTTGCCACGCTTCTTGTCCTCCACCAGTACCATCTCCAAGATATTTGCAAACAAAGTACAGAGATCCAGCTCTAGTCTCACAGACGCAACATGTTCGACTCTTTCTCTCTATATGAAACTTGGAACTCGGAGACAAGCTAGCTCACCATCGTGGTGGTGTCTGCAGAAAGATGCCCAATTCGATTTTTCCACAAGATCCCTTTGTACTGTGTGAGTGCTTTGATGAACAACGTCGCACTCGTTGCTCCCGAGGCAGCCATTCGTATCCCCCAGATTTTCCCAACGCCGACACCAACTGTGCAACGCATCATGGCCATGGAATATGATTCAGTGTATGATACGCAAGGATAAGGAACGACCCCTGGCAGCCAACCCGTTTCAAATACTTAGGACCACACTAGTCAGTGACACTTGCGCCGAGCAACGTTCCAATCAGAAGTCTCCTGCATGACCATGTGTGGCAGTGACCATTGACACAAGCAGACACGAGACACAGCCCTCGAGGTCCACTGGCAAGGGGGTCTGTACTGGTCTACTGACTTGGCGAGCGTCACCTGCCAATGGATCTTCCACTGGAACCTCTACTGGCGAGTTCGTTGACAGATGACAGCACCGGCGCTATCCGTCACAGCATCCGCTTAAGGCGGCTTAACCATTGCAACTTCTGTCCATAAAGCGCCTCCGAGGAACTCCTAGTGCCCTTGACACCCTTCTTCTCCCTTCCTCCCCCGTCTCCTTCACCCCCTTCTTAATATGCACGGACGGTCCAGGACCGCTCGAGCAGCCGGAGTTTTGACATGGAGAGTCATTCCATGGTTAGCAGGCATACCAGCAGTGTCCGCTTGTTCCATGTATGTCTCTTCCAGTCCACGGTTAGAGTCTTGGATATCCTAACAGCGGCCTTACGATCATACCTAGCTCAAACATTTCAAGTTGTCTATCTTCCCCGCCAACAACTGTGATCGTTGTCATCGCCGTCGTCGGTCGGTCCCTTTTCCTGCGCTCCATGCATGAGTCCGATCTAACGTTGGACATGCTATGCACATACCCATAGGCTCACTCGTCGTCCTTTCCATCATCTTCGCCGTCTCCTGTCGAGTCCGACGTTTCCGCAGAGCCGAACGCGCAAGACTCGCGAGACGCTCGTCCATTCCTCGGTTTCCACTCCCACTTCACATGGTCTATCAGGCGCACAATCCACCAATTCTCCCAACACCGGTGCATAAACCCCAACACCAACACCAACGTGGACACAGTGACGGATCCGAGCACCGGCAAAGTAATAGTCGTTCTCAATATAGTCATATGCCACACCCAACCCCAGTGTCAATGCCAATCCCAGAACCCATCTCGACTGCGCCCGCAGCACCAGTGACGAGTGTACGCGCCCGTCCACCCTCTGGCGTCCCCGTCTCCCGACCCATCTCAACGTTGGATACCCGTCCGTTCTCGATTCGGTCCTCGACTTATGCGTACGACACTGAGCGTATCCCGGTCCTACCACCTTCTTCTCCCGTTCGAGACCCATCGACGCCGGTACATCAAGTTCCTCCGCAACCTATAGTTGTCAGGAGAGAGTCAAGAGAACCCCTCCATACCACTTCGCCTGCCGTGGGCTCCCCGACCTCGGCGTCTCCCCGACTGTTGAGTCCCACGGACACACCCGCACCTCCACCTATACGTCCATTCGCACTCGCACCTATGCACACCGGGGCGTCGATAGCTAACAACGACGATCCACCTCCCGCATATACGCCCATCTGATGACGTTTGATATCCGAGACACCTCACGCTTCACGCTCATTCGCTGTACAGTATTCCTATATTCCTATTTTTTTTACATGCCGTGCTTCGCAAGGGCTTTATACTTGCAACGTTGTTATCTATACTTGAAAGGACACTCGGCGATGCCGTTTATGATTTCAATCACTTGTAGCCTACCGTTGTGGTTTGTCTGTTCGTTTCAAAAGGACTGGTTCGATTATGTACCTATATCCTTTACATTCAGATTTATATGATACCTAGTCTTCCCTAGACAAACCAAAGAGTCGGGATGAAGACGGTCGTTCACCCTCCACTATGCGCGTATCATGATACCCGACCATGACATCCTCCAGGTTGAAAATAACTCGTTGCAGTCAACATGATTATCCAACATGCAACCATGCAAAATACCTAACTATCATAGGATGCAGGTATACTAAGAGGTATACTAGATCAGCCTCCCTCCCCTCAATAGATCCCTCCCCTCAATAGATCCCTCCCCTCAATAGATCCCTCCCCTCAATAGATCCCACCCCAACCAACCCAGTACCACCTTCACAGGTCTATATCTCTCTGGACAAAACGACGACCCAAACAGCCCCCCTCTCGCCCAAGCATCTATCATCGCACTCCCCCACACCAACATCCACACCAACACCCACACCCATCCCCATCCCCCACCCACGCGTCTGCCCATCGCTTTCTTCCACGCAGCCTCGAGGAAGATGCCGATGGCGAGCATGACGAAAAAGCCAACGATGGGAAACGTGTCCCCAGGGCTTCCCATCCCCCGCATTCCGACGTCGTGCAAGAAACCCGAGATGGTGAACGCGCCCAGGACAAGTCCAGGTCTTCCGAGATACCTCACGAGCGCTTTCCCACCCACGCCGACGAAATATTCCCGAAAGAGTTGATGCCATCGGCGACCCCAGAATTCGGCGAGGGAGGTGGAGATCCAGGGGAAGTCGAAGAGGGGGGGCCATTGGGCGGGGTGCTGCTGGAAGAGGAGGATGAAGAGGAGGGCGTGGAGGTGGTAGACTGTTTCGATGATCATGTGTGCGGATATGGCTGCGAGGGCGGAGATGAGGGAGGAACGGAAGTAGCGTTGGAGTGGAGCGAGCGAATGGTCGAAGATGGTACCTCCGTTTGGGGTTGCAAAGGTGGAAGGTCCGAACGAGCGAATGAGTTCTGCGATGACGTCGAACGCGATGGCGAAGAAGAGGAAGCGACAGAGTGTGTGGAGGAAGAAGATGCGTCGGGAGGTGACTTGGAGATATGGTTTTGGGACGTGTGTTCTGTGAGACCAGTTCCATCCTATTCCTCGCAGGTTCACAGTGAGGTCCCATGCGTTCCACGTCGCAGTACGGAGGGAGACGATGGAGGTATCGTTGTTTTGACCGTTCGTCGTTTCTTCGCTGGGCTTGTGGAGCGGATATCTGGCGTATGGCTTCTGGGTAAAGACCCACGTCGCACTGCGCATTACAACAGTGTACATGGCCAGCTGAAGTTGCGAGTATGGGCGTGTACCATATGATACGAAAGATCAAGTACTCACAGACACTCCTTGGTTGATAAACACAAGACCTGAATTGCCCGAAGAGGCATCCAACGACATGCCTGCACGGGTCGCCAACCAAAACACGACAGGAAGTAGTACAACTCGGTGAAAACGCGTTCCGGGCAACTGGACCAAGACAGCCATGCCATAGTAGCTCAGAAAGGCGGGTATGAGTATGGTGGCGAAGGTATACGGTGTCAAGATGACAGGCTCAAAGGCGAATGCATCTCGCACGACACCTGGTATCAGCCTGTCGAGTGGTCAGTATATGGGGACGTGAATGAGGAAAGGTGAATGACCACGACATTCGTTGAGATCACCGGTGATCTGCCGAGGGGATGGGGGAAAGAGTGACAAGTGTGCACCTCGGGAAGAGACATGCCATGTCTTTGGGGGGTGCAGCGCTCTAACGTAAATTGTTGTGGGGGTTCAAACGTTCACAATCACAATCGGGTTAGAGTGAGACCATGGTCTATACTGTACTAGGAAGGAGGACACGGACGGATGACTCGGGACTCCGAAT
This sequence comes from Chalciporus piperatus, assembly GCA_038093975.1. Lineage (NCBI taxonomy): Eukaryota > Fungi > Basidiomycota > Agaricomycetes > Boletales > Boletaceae > Chalciporus > Chalciporus piperatus. The sequence goes on from JBBPTG010000039.1 coordinate 100,729, forward strand.
TGCAGAATCCATACGACCGTGTCGTTCTCAAGTCTCTTTACTTACGTCTGAACCGGCTAACATTGACTAGAGTGACGAGTCTGACCTTGCCAGTCTGACCACGAGATGGCAATGGATTCATGGATCACCAAACTAGCACAACTCCCACCGGGATCGGGTAAAAGCAGGACGGTCTTGATTGGCGTCCTACTCCACTCATTGGCGATATACTCCGTCTACAGAGCGCTAAGATGGGGCGGGCGCAAAGTAGCATCAAGGCAAAGCACGACGAGCCCGAGTCCCAAGGTCGATTCAAAACCGGAGAGTGTCAATAGAGATCGGGAACCAGGAGGTGCTTCCAGTCCTTCATATTTCCAAGAGCGCCTACACTCATCTCATTTCGTGCAGCCTGGACACCTCAATCTTTCGACTACCCAGAAGTAGCGCCCTGTCCTCACGCCTTGAAAGACGTCAAGCCAGTCCCGTATCGTCCGTTCAAATGGGGAGAGTACCAGTAGGTTGAGGCTGTCCGTGTCCACTGGAGTCGTGTAGCTGACGTTCGACCCAACTGGTCTGCAAAGCGTAACAATGGGCATCCGGACCATGCAATGGAGCGAATGGATGGAACTTGACGAATCTTTTTTACGCCATCAACGAATCCGCGACTTTCGAGTCCGCAAATGCGGGAAAACAGTTCTATGCGTTCTTCCCGTTCGTGAAGACGAATCTGCAAAGGTCGCAGGTGGGGCAGAGGCAGGTAGGTGATGTCCATTGTTCAGAGACAAGGGAGTCGCTGAGAATCGCTTGTAGTGAAAGAATTGCTGTATGAACTTGCAGAATACCTACCCCGACGATACCCATCTTCGTTTCGTATCACACGTCTACCAGACTCGGCGTCCAAACCGTCTGTTGGAGGGATACCGTTATCTTGGAATGGTGACATGCCAGTCAAGACGATCGAGGTGATCGAGACGGGGGTAAAGTACGATCTTGGCGTGCTCGAATCGATGGAGGATGTCGAAATGGGAGAGGAGGCATTCCGGATCATAAATGGTTTGTGAGTGGACCATTGTCGTTGCAAGCGGTCGCGTCGTCGATTAACGCACTCGAAGGATGCAAGACGATATCGCAATCATGATAGAAGGTAATGCCAATAGAGGGACATGACGCTGATCGATGCTGATTCCATTCGTCTAGGGTCGGATGGGAAGTATTACTTCCAGGCAGGACTGATTTGTGTACCAGGTATGTGTCTTGCATACAATGCGACCCAGCGGTCTGACACACTTTGTAGGATTCTGGCGCATGCGGGACAAGATCGGCATGCCGCTTGACGAAATACACCTTTCTGGAGAGGTTCCCCAATGTAAGATGTTTTCTCCCTCCAAAGCATCCAAGAACAACTCCATCCTTCCGTCCAGTCAAAGAGAAACTCCAACTCGGCATGAACCGGTTCTTCCAACGTCTGCCTCTCGACAAACCCGTGATACGGAACAACTACTCCATCCAAGTCGTTAGACCACCCAAGACTCCTGACCAATCAAACCCCGAGGCAGAAGACAGAGAAGAAACTCTCTCGGATCTCGACCCTGAAGAACTCAGCTGGTCGGAATCCCTCAACGGTCCCGAGGACACTTTCACCGACGGCCGCGGCAACGGCACCCTCCCCATCTCTCACCTCTCCCCCTCTACCCTCCGTCTCCGCAGCGAACGTCAAACGCTCCGTCGTCTTCCCCGAACAGGTGCCATCGTCTTCGGTATCCGTACCTATCAATTCAACGTGGAGGAGATCGTCAAGGAGAAAGGTGTAGCGGGACGATTGGCGAGTGCGGTGAGGAGTTGGCCGGATGATGTGGCGCTTTATAAGGGGAGGAGGAGGTGGAGGGAGGTGTTGTTGGATTATTTGGATGGGCGGGCCGAGAGAGATGGGGTGAGTGGGCCGATGGAGGGGATGTTGCCGTTTCCGTATTAGAGTCGGAAGGTCGAAGCCAGTGGGTGCTCTAAACATGAAGCTAACGAGGCTAGTCATGCAGAATGTACTCACACACGGTCTTAACGATGCGATGAAGGAGCGCAGAGTGGATTGTAGCTTCGCTGTCTGGTGTCGGGCGCCGTGAGGAGGACGTGATGTTCAAGGGGATGTAGTTGTCTTCACCGTAGGTAAGACTTGCGCTCGCAAAATCGTTCAACTTCAAGTGCATCAAGGTGCGGCGCACACGCTTCCCATTGAACGCATAGGGATAAATGGGGAAGACAATAATATGCAATTTTTCAAGCTCGCAGCACTATATTACATTGTACAAGAAACACTGAATCCCGACCCTCAACATATCGTACATAGAAAGTTATACCTTGAACGCCGTGGGGAAGCCCTTCAACGTGCTGACGTTGACGGGTTCTCCCACTTCATATGGCGTTCCGTAGCAGTTGATCCATACTGCACTTGCGCTTGGAGAGCTTTGATAGTCTTATTGGTGTTAGACGGAATCACCTCGCGGTGGATGATGCCCTGAAGTGTCTCACGGAGATGGTTGTGTCCGCTTAGGAACGGGAACGTTTCGACAGTGATGGCGGGAGCATAGATGCGGAGGCATGGTCCGTCTGAATCACCGGCAGTTGTCTCGGGAGTCACCTCCGGGTAGTTGGCCGTCATTTTCCCTTCCGCCAAGCCCAAATCAGCCAAGATAGCGACCCAGGGTAGAGATGAGTTGCATTGAATGGAATCGTCGTCGCGCGTGATTTTGTCAAGGTCCTGGCTATTTTTGGCCAGGCGAGCCTTGTCTGAAATGAAGATCTGGGAAACGCGGGCAAGGTCCTTCGAGTGGTCGTTCGAGGCATTGCTGGATTCTTTTGGTTTGAAGAAAATCGGAATCATTTTATCGATGAGAGGTTGATTGTGACAACATTGTACCGCGCTCGTTCGATGCCAGTGTCGTAGCGTCCACTCGCCGGCCCTAGCGTATCGTCAGTTCTGGAGAACGGGAGCACCACAACAAAGTAAAACTCACGATAGGTGGTCTTTGCGATCCTTCTTCGAGATATCCTTGTCCATGGAGACCCAATGCGAAAAATTGATATGGGCATCCTTGAAAGCGTCTGCAGCACGAGATCCAGCAAGTTCCCAGAATTTTTCGCCGAAGAGGAACTTGAAGTAATCATGCACAGAAATCATTTGGCAGTCAATGAACTCCGATTCCCATTGTGACCTGGTGATCCGCTCTGGAACGGGGGAGCGCGGCAGCATACGAACAAACAGGTCTTTGGCCAGAAGCCACAGCAGCCGGCTCACCAGCTCACCACCTTTGCCCATGTCAATCATCCCGTTGTTGACTTTGTCCCGCAGTACCTGCAGGCACCCAGGAAAAGAATCCAGGGATGTATGTAATAATGATGCTGCCGCGCAAGACAGGAGGGGCTCGGAGGGGTAAGTCGTGTAGGTCCACGTGCGGTCTTCGGTCGTGGTGATGCACACACCCATGTGACTCGATACCGATTCCTCGACGAATGAAACAACTTCACGGTGACCGAAAGCAACTTTCAAGCAGAAACGCTGGCTGAGGAGAGCGAGCGCCTTGTTTCTGATTTGGGCGGACCCAGAAAGCTTGCTCGCGGCGAACGTCAGCATTGCATCGACTGTCAGCTGTATATCTTTCTGCGACGTCCATCTGTGAAAATGGTGAGTGTGAAGTCACCAGTTGATAATTCGCAAACGTACAGGGCACGACCATAACCTATGATATGATGCGCTTTGGCCACGTCCGTAGCCGCAATCGCAGTCAAAGGATCCGCATTTTGGTCCCATCCGAGCTGACAATAGGGGGGAAAGAGCAACTGCCCGTCCACAGAGACTCTCGTGGAGTCAGCTATATGGGTGTGTTAGAGCAATGCTGAGAATATAACAGAGATGCAACGAACCGTAGGCACGCGGTGCGGCAAAATCTGCGACTTTGGACGTCGTCGATGCAAAAACTACCCAGATTGGAGGAGGGTTAGACCTCACATGTGCCGAGAATAGGCTGACGGCCCTGCAAAGGACGATCGATGGGCGATAACCCTCTATTATTACACTCAAAGGATGAGCTTCATCCAGAGCAATCACAAGCCTTGGTGCGTGAGGTTCTGCGTTGTTACGGAGAAGTGGGGTCAAAGCGGCTACCATGGTCGCATAGGCCTTAATCATGATCACATCACCAGGCATAGTAGGTGGGACAGGAGGTTCTAAGATCGCACACTATCAGCAGGGCATACGGACTCGGAACGTGAAATATTTTCTTACCAGCAAGTGAGAGCTGAGCGATTTTCTCTTCGACAACTTCGACGTCTTCGACAGCTTCGAGGTCTTCAACTTGAACACTATCCTTGATGGTCTGGAGGAATTGCTAAGTGGAGAGCGTCGTCACGTCGAAGGACTGATACGGGTTCAATCGGCAAACACACCAAGTACTTTTCCTGTAACGTTTTGAAAAATTTTCCGCGTGCTTTGGAGCGAACATCACACATGGAGTCATGCCATCGCCGTTTCGCCTCTTGAGGACTCGTTGCGGCCTCGAAGTGTTCCTTCAAGGTCGTAAAGACAGCCGCGAAGAAGGCGCAGCACCGAGTAGCATAGGCAACAGGGCCACATTCAAGGTCTGTGGTGAGAATATTCGCCGGAATCTCATCCCGGGGAGGGAAGCTAGATTTATCTGCTTTTGATCTTAGGTTCATGTATAGCACCACGACACCCTTCTTGCTAAGCTGGAAGGACTGAATCAGATGTCATGTGGCCAGCGAATCCGAATGACGCACCTCGAGCATGAGCCGTGACTTGCCGGTTCCAGAGCTTTGAACGATCGAGCAAAACTTGCCATAGTACATTGCGCCATCCTGAACCCCGAAAGCTTCGTTATTCTGGGATAAATATTCGACAAAACCGTCCACGGCGGTACCGCGATATGGAGCTTTGAAAGACTTGTAGAGGTCGTCCTGCGAAATTCCTATAAGGCAGAGTGAGCGATCGGAAAGACTGCAGAAAACCCAGAAGAACCTTGGGCCGACGACGCAGGTCTAGCAGCTTGCAGAACAGCTGGAAGGAGGGTCAGCGAAGGGAAGCGAAAACTGCGGAAATCCTACTAACGAAGTTCTCGAATGGCACGATATGCCTTGCTGCTCCAAGCGGCATGGAGCCGAGGAAGTAAATTGGTGTCGGCCTTGGTCAGATCCTCTACTGTCTTACGGTCGAGATACTTGGGGTCCAAGGTATCGTTCGAGTGCCTCACGATAGCACGAAGAAGAAACACCCAATCCGAGTCGCGTGGCTCCATGATCCCGTCGAGGGCGTGACCGAGTTCGGCATCAATGTACTCAGTGACTGTCTGATCGAGACTACGGTGAGTGGCGTCGTCAAGGGTCGCCATGATGCGAGAGAGGGATAACGGTGTTGATCAGGAGAGACTGAGGGCGCACCTTTTTATCTCATCTCCAGTGATTGATTGAAATGGAAGTCGCCCACAATCCAAAAGTGGATTATTGTTGCTCTATCCGCGCTGCATCTCTCCCTGCATTGTTCGACAAAACAAGGTTCAGCGCCTTGTTGGCTCTGAGATCTGAGTCATGAAACGGAAAGGTAGATCAATGGGAAAGAGAAAGCGCCTGAACTACATTTCGGGGGAACAAAAGAAAGTGGGGGAACAACTCGGCAATAGCGTTTATCCCGGCACCCAGATCCGATCCGCTAAGATACCGGTACCATCGACATTGTGCCACGCATTTGCCAGCTCAGCGCCTGAGTACTTGAGTCATCAGTCGACGAGTTCAGTGCCTCAGCTTCAAAACGTACTCACCTCTTCCGAGGCTCTTGTTCGAGTTGATCCATGCTGCTCCGTAGGCACCTCGGATGCTGCCCGCATACTCCCCGGAAGAGTAGTGCCGGGACCGTTGTGGTCGAGGATCGTACCCTCAGGACCGGACATCTAGCGACCAAACGATCCAACAACAGCCAACAACTCCCCTGATAAATGCTGCGCCCCTGCTCTCCACCGTCTCCGTCGGACGACGCGAAGCCTGTTCGTCCTTGTCCATCTCTTCTTCATAACCGCCGTCAGAAAAGTACTCCGGTTCCCTCTCCTCCTCAGCCTCCATGCGCTTCTTCTTCAGCAGCTCCTCGATGATCTGCCGCTCGCGCTCTTTCTCCAGCTGTTCGACCTGGTACCGAGATAGATTGGCAGAGGATCCGACACGGTGGTTGAAGACGAATCTGTTCCCAGTGTTGAGCGTCCTGAAGACGCCTCCTTCGTCGTATAGGCACCGAATGCCTTTGTGCCCAATACGAACAGGACTACGCTGGAGCTGTCTAGTGGCGTCAGTGCCACACAACCAGCGTCGAAGGGCCGGAGGTCGAGACGGAGTACTTACTAGTGGCGCGTCCAATCTTTGAGTCATCAGCATCAATATCCATATCGACGTCAGCATCTGCATTTTCGCCCTGGTGGTCGACGTCCTCTAGTTGGGCATCTTCAAAGTTGTACCAGCGTACGTGGACACCCATGCGGTGGGACACAGCGGCGGGTTGTGGGTGCCAGTTGTGGCCGCACCGGCCGCAGAGGCTGTTGCGGGTAGTACGACCCGGGGTGTTTTTAGTAGTGCTCAGTCACCTTGTTTACCAAGGTCATCGAATGTTTCTTCAACGATGTGCTCGGATATGCAGGTTCACGAACGAGGATTATCAATTTCCGGACGATATCGTAACTCCCCGCACGACACCTGAGTTGATCGCATGAGATGCGTTTTCGGAGCAGACAATGTGAAGCGAGTGCAAGAGTTGGGAGAACGTGTGGTGGATCCCGACATTTTTCAAGATTCCGGTCAGGGTGGCACTCGTGGGTGCGATTCCGCAGGGAGAGTATTCGGAGGTAGTCTCCCGTAGGCAGCTCCTTAGGTAGGAAGACAGTCGTTTATGCTCACCTGCCTGAGGTGCTGAGACCCAACGAGCAGAATCTGGCGTTTGACTCACTTCCGGTCTGTATCTCGTGGACGGCCTGTATATGAAAAGGTAGTACAATGATGGATTCCTGGAGGGTTGATCAGTTCATGGATGCCGTTGCGATAGGAGAACATCTTGCAGAAGATATGATCGTCTAGGCTCCTTCTTCATGGCGGATTCGAAGGGAGCCTCGGATCACTGGCGGATCGTGGTTTCTTCCCTCGGACAACAATTTCTGAAGTGCTAGCCCTAGACAATCTGCGAGGTTAGTTTTTGCACCATCCTACTTCGAGATGTAGTATGTAGTGCTTTTTTCACTTTGTTCGCTCATGAAGTGCGGATCCGACGGAGTCTATTGTTGGACTGCGTGCTCGCAGGATCGCCAGTACTTGAGACAAACGTCTTATCGTAGACTCGTCAACTCCAGACCTGCACCCTGCACCAAATTGACTGATCAATGCCACGTGAATGCGATACTCGAACCCATTGCCTTGTGAAGATGAATTTCTGAGAGAAACAGGGAGGGCATGTGGTAGGATCGTAAAGCGTATGGAGCATGAAATGCATAGCATAAGGAATACAAAGGGAAAAGACCAGGGTGACACCGTTCACTGCTGAGCTGCCTCTTGTTCCACGGCAATGATTTCCTGGCGCTTTTGTGCCAACCGATCTGCACGGCGTTCCCGGGCAGCCTGAGAGGTGCTATAGTCAAACAAGGCTCCAAGAAAGCAGCGTGTGAGTACGGACCTTGTTCTTGACACGACGGGCCTCCATCTGGTCTGTGAGGACTTTTGTACGGCTCTTCTCGGCCTTGGCCTTGTGGATGTACTCCATGAGTACGCGCTTGTTCTTGAAGACGTTACCCTTTGATTTCTGGTAGAGTTCGTGGTAGCTGATGAAAAATCGTATCATGATCTGGGTTGTCAGACGAGCGATATAAACTCACAGATGCTTGTCGATCTTGCCCGACTCTCTGTACTTTCTCAACAACCGTCTGAGCACCCGCTGTCTCCGCATCCATTGCACTTTGGTGGGCAGACGAGCCTCTGCGGTACCCTTTCTCTTACCGGGACCGGTGTGACGACCCTTGCGCTTGGCAGCGAGGAGGTCGCGTGTGCGTGCGCGAGAGTGCATGGTGGTGGGCTTAATGATGACACGGCCCTCCTTGATGAGTTTCTTTACATGCGAGCGAGAGTTGGCGTTGGCGATCTCTGCTTGCTCAGCAGGATCGAGCCAGATTTTGCGCTTGCCGACACCGGCGACGGCTGCAGCGAGCCGCTTTTGAGAGCGTAAGTTGACCATGGCGGTGTCTGTGTCGATGAGTTAGCGGACTGACGAGGAGCGAGGGGACGACTTACCTTGATCTTGAGGATGTCGGTGTGGGCTGTCTAGAGGGATTCACTCCCTTGGGAACCGTGGATTGTTACGTAATCAAGCCACTGAACCTTGTTATCAATCATCTGTGCAGTATCGGAGTCTGAAAATAAATGCCGAAGATGCCGCGCCACACGTTGTATGCACCTATTTGTTTGGTAGGTACGATCGTGGATCTGTGTCGTCCCAAATGTGGTGACGTGGGTTTATGTGATGATGCGATTTGTGGGCCCGTTGGCCGCCAGTTTGCGAAGTGCGGATGATCGGTGGTTCCCATGCGTCCAGTCCGGCCAAATTGCGATTCGTTGGCGTATTTTTGCACTGCTGACGGATAAGGACGAGTGGGCTGCATTAATGCCGACTCCACTGTGGCGAGCGAGCAGGGTCCGACAAAGGCTTTGCTGCGAGTGAGAAAGCCGAGAGGTAGACTGGTAGTTCGCTGCAGTTCGGGGCTCCTGCAGGCTGCTCCTGGTCGACCGTATGGGCAATGACATCTATGACGCTCTGGGTGATCACATCAGCTGCTTAGTCATCCCGGCAGTCAGAGGATGTTGGACCGAGTCTTCTTTCTTCTCTTGTTCCTTGTCGTTTTGTCAATTTCGTTGTCCGAAATGTGTCTATAATCTTGATCGCCACCTCATCGCTCGTCCATTCGCCGCCACCGACTCCCTCCTCTCCTCCTCATGCATCCCTCCGATCCACTAGATACCCCTCCTTCCCCCTCAGAATGCGACAGCTGGAGTCAACCACCAAGTAAAGCACCCAGTCGTGCTCAAAGCATGTCTGCAGGTGTATCAGGCGGCAAATTACAAGATCCAATAAAGCACCTCGAAGCCTCGCCACAACCCCGCTCGAGAGCCCACTCCAACGCTCAATCAGACGGTGGTCATAAATTCCACCTCAAAGACCTTATCTCTTCTGCTCCAAAACTATCTCGCAAATCTTCAGCGAGGTCGACTGGAAGCAGCAGGAAATCAGACTCGGATGGTGAACGGAGATCCGTCGGGGGGGATAGCTCTGTCTCTCTCACCCAAAAGTATGGTGTCTGTCAAAAGGTCGCAATCGGAAAGGGCGCTACCTCGGTCGTAAAACTTGCTCACAAATGGGATAGAACAGAAGAGAAGCTATATGCTGTCAAGGTACGTTCTTCCATCATCCATGTTCTAGGGTTATCACAAACGCTCCTTTCAAAGGAATTCCGCAAACGACGAAAGAACGAATCGGAAAAGGAATACGTCAAGAAACTCACAGCCGAATTTTGTATATCCTCTACCTTGCACCATGTCAACATCGTCGAAACGGTCGATCTCGTCCAGGACGAGAGCCAACATTGGTGTGAAGTCATGGAGTACTGTCCAGGTGGTGATCTCTACGCTGCCATCAAGAAGGGCGGCATGGTCCCAAGCGAGGTCGAATGCTGTTTCAAACAAATCCTCTCTGGCATTTCCTATCTACATAGTCAAGGTGTCGCCCATCGTGACATAAAGCCGGAAAACATATTCTTCGACACGAAAGGTCATCTCAAGGTTGGTCTCAGAACAATGCTCCCGCTCTCATTTTCACACATGCCTAGATCGGCGACTACGGTGCCTCGACCGTCTACCGTCTCCCTTGGGAGTCGACGGTCCACATGTCCACCGGGTTGTGCGGTAGTGAGCCGTACATCGCGCCTGAACAATTCTTCGGCAAACGTAAGCAGCGTGCTGCATTGCTCTCTCACTTCCGAGTGGTAGCCTAATTACGGCTCCGTTCTCTCTCTCTCTTGGATAGCCTATGATGCCCGTCTCGTCGACATCTGGGCTTGCGGGATCGTGTACTACTGTCTCCACTTCCAGGAAATGCCCTGGCGCGTCGCTCAAATGTCCGACTCGCTCTATGCTGCCTACGCAAATGCGTGCACTACCTCTGCCAAGGACAGAGAGAAAGAGAAGGAACGAGAAAAGGAGAAGAAGAGCGAACGGGAGCGGGATAAAGACAAGGATGTGGTGTACCCCCCAACGATCAACAACCTGAACCCACGCGCATGTCGGAGTCTGATCCGCAAGATGCTCGAGCCAGACCCGACCTATCGGATACCTATTGAGGAGGTGATGGTTCACCCGTGGATACGAGGCATCGAGGTTTGTCATGCAGTGGCGAAGCCGACGCACGTCCATTCGTTTGCGATGCAGCAGGCACAGGCACTGTTGAACAATTCGTATGTTTCGTGACGCATGTCCGTTGACGACGGACCTGGTTCGGTCTTTGTATGGTGGCGTGCTAGGTTTCGTGTGTGTGTGTGGAGGGGATAGTGTTGTTTGTGTGTTGTATTGTTCTTCCCCTTCCTTCCCCCTTGTTGTTCACGACTTGGTGCATGGATACGTTAGAGACGTTCTCTTCGTTACATGTTTCGCATTGTGGGGGTTCGACCTGTTTGTACATGCCTGCTTATAGTAGTCACTGTATTACTCTGTGGTGTCAATATAACCGTGCATGTTGTTGTTTTTGGTTCCTGCTTCCAGATGTGAGCGATACCTTGGATCCTGGAGATGGTACTTAGGATACAAGTGCTGTCTATCACGGCTATCCGCTTAGGCTAGCCTAGGAATTTGCCGTAAGTTGGTTTGGATTTGTGGATTTGGTGGCAGTGCCAATGTAGGTAACGTCTTCCATTGGTCTTCCATGTCTGAAGATTGCAAAGGAGGTCTCGGCGCTCGTGGTTCTGTCCCCGAAGATGAAGTTGCACACAATCTCCTTGAGCCCACTCGGAGACAACTTGAAAGTTCCTCTCAGGCGTGCACTCCGGAGTGTCGCAAGCAATCCGGCAGTGCTGCATCTAACCGTCAAAAAGTTGCTCTTGCACGTGAAGCGGACCCAAATGGTGGAATTTGCCTTTTCACAAGACGCTCTGCAGCTGTTGAAGTCTGCCATTTAATCCCGACGGCGATCGACGACGACATAGTGAGTCGTGGCATTCCATGGTGCAGTTCAATGCTAACATTCATCCTAGCTAACGAGGCTTGAACGCGCGTGGGGCTACGAGACGCTCAATGTAGACACGCGTTACAATCTGTTTTTCTGTGAGTGACGTCGAGGGCTCGTTTGAATGACCTCATTCCTTGCCCCACTAGTACGGTCGGACTGGCATATCATATTCGACCAAGGGGATCTTATGTTAATTCCCCAGATGAGCGATCTCGAAATCATGGAAGCGATCACATTTGGGGACCCTGCTGGGGGCGACAGTCAAGCGACCATGAACACGGTTCGTAACCTTCCGACGAGTTCGAGAGCAGATGACAATATTTTTCTGTTGTAGGTTTGGAATGACCGAACATCATTCGAGTATCACCTATTGCCCATGGAGGATTTCAAAGAACCGCTTTGTCGTTCCCTGGGTCCGGAAGGAGGTGCGACTCACGACATGCATTATCCTCCATTCCCCAATCTTGGCGTCCTCACCTCGCATGTTCGCCCGAACTTTGTCGTCGTCGACACGGCGCAGAAGATTTATCCTTCGGACACTATGTATCTGAACGCGTTAGCGCGTCACTTTAGGAAGATAACACATGTCACCAATACGGACGTTGGTGACAGGCTTACTTCGCTTGCTGCTTTGTACCTTCATTGGACGGGCGCAAAACACGTTCCCCTCGAGCGTCGCCCTTTCCCTGTTCGTTCGACTCGCGGCTCCTCCCCTCCACCATCGAACCGGGATCGCGACCTCCCCAAGTCCACCCGAGAAAATCAGGGAGATAGGCCCGACGGCCAGCAACAGAGCGGTTATACCCAACCACAGAATCCTAGCCCCGAGGACGCCCCCCACCAGGATGCGGAAGACCTGAACAGCGAGGATGGAACCGCAATCAGGGAAGGCACGTCTGATGATACAGCTTGGATCGAAGGGATTTCGGGTTGGGCAAAGGGATGCGCCGAGGCGGCATCCGAAGGCGGGTGGGAACATCGATTATTCTCGTGAAGACCCGCTTTCCGTCCCTTCCCCAGAAATCTGGGGAGACGTCTCGTCCCTGCTTCAAAACCTGCCAAGGTGCCAGGTAAACTTTTTCGACATGGAGCAATTTACCAGTAATGACTGGGTCATTTTCTGGGAATCCTCGCCTTTGTTCGGGGAGGGGAGGTAATTTTTGGAACATTTTTTCGGATGTCTTGCATTTTCAAAATCAGTCGGTCGTCATTTTGTGGATTATTCCTTTGTGCATGTATGTATGCCAATCGTCATCCCCAATGGTCTCATTCAAACCGCCTGCAAAGATCCCCTTGTAAACGCTAGCAGCGGGTAAGTTAACGGTCGTCTCTGAACAGTGATCATCCTCCGGTGTCTCCCTGCCGAATCACATTCGCGAGCGCAGCCTTGACCGGCATCTTGAACACACGTTGGCGTGGTCCTCCCCAAGTCCTCCCCTTGGTCAACATATATGCACTATCATCACGATCCCGTCCTGGTCCTGGTCTACTTTGAGCAATGCGACCTGTGCCTTTTTCTTTGGGACAATATCACGAGCGCAATGGGCTCGTTCGAAATCTCAGGGAGGTGAGTGTGAGTGTATATTCGAGCACTTTTTCAAAGCGATGATAGACGAAATCCCTGGTGGCAGACCTTCACTGGGGGGTAGCTCATGGCCTATTCCATGTGATGGGGGATATGGACTGGGCTCTTCGGTAATCAGAATATCACGGGGGAGTGAACCACCGAAGAAGTTGATGGTCGGAGGACGACGCGGAAATTGTGAGCTGTAAGGTGATATTACAGCTCACGATTTCCGCGTCGTCCTCCGTCCGAGTAGTTCCCAGCTTCAGAAGAGTTTCGAGAAGTCGCTCAAGTGCAGTGCAGGATGGATCGTTGATCGGGGTTCGCCGTCGCGCGGAGAGAGTGAAACTAAAAGTGTGGTGGCCAAGACTGACAACAATCAGTGGTATTACCGAGACACCGTGGAAAACAGAAGAAGAAGAAGAAAGATATGTGGAGGTATAGATTACGAAGCTATCTAGTGATACACACAATCGTCGGCTCAGTTCATGCACCGTCATTTCCTGATCCAAGACACATGTCAGCGATGGTGAGCAAGAGATGCGCGGGAAAGTGACATCGTGCTCACCGCTTTCCTTTGTCCAGTCATCGTGTCGCTTGATATCCGCCTCCGTCACCGTCGGCCGCGTGTTGTCGAGACTCTTGATAAAGTCTGCGAGCTTGAGCTGTGGCTCGACGAGTTCGTCCGATTCGATCTCGGACCATGATTTCTCGACTGCGTCTGGGTCACCAGGCGAGCATGGCGTCCATTTGACCTTGCCTGACCCGGACGGGGGAGGAACGGGTTTGAAGTGGGTAGCGGAAATGACTTTACGGACAGGTTGCATGAGAGCGTCTCGGACGACTATCGAAATATCTGAACCCGAGAATCTATGAAAACGTTGATTCAGTCACCCAGATCGAGATAGACACGCCAACTGCTACAGAGTGTGGTGTACTCACCCCTCGGTTCGTTCAGCGAGCGTGCGATAATCCCGTGTCTCGAGCTGACAAGGCGTCGAGCCAATGTGTATCTCGAACATGCGTTTGCGTGCCTCGAGACCTGGGAGTGGGATGTATATCCGCTTTTCGAAACGACGTTTAATGGCTGGGTCGAGTTGCCATGGGATGTTGGTTGCGCCGAGGACAAGGACGCCAGTGTCGTCGTGCCCAACACCGTTCATCTGGACGAGGAATTCGGTCTTGATGCGTCGCGAGCCCTCGGACTCGGACTCGTTACGAGTACCTGCGAGCGAGTCGACTTCGTCGATGAAGATGATCGCTGGTTTGTTCTCGCGGGCCATCTCAAAGAGGTTCTTGACGAGTCTGAGTATATCGCCGTCAGCGTGCAGCATAAGTGATGGTGGAGGGGATCACCCACCTTTCCGAGTCACCCTGCCACTTGCTCACCAGATCACTCGAACTGACGCTGAAGAAGGTGCTCTTTGCCTCTGTCGCGACTGCTTTGGCGAGATACGACTTTCCCGTTCCTGGAGGACCGTAGAGGAGGATGCCTCTCCATGGCGTGCGCTTGCCCGTGAAGAGATGGGGGAACTTGATCGGCAAGATGACAGCCTCTTTGAGAGACGCTTTCGCACCCTCGAGCCCAGCGACGTCGTCCCACTTGACATTTGGTTTCTCAGACAGAATCGCACCCGAGAGACCCGCTCGTAGCTTCTTAAGCTCTGGATCCTGGTCTTCATCCCCACCGGAGCCATCCTTGCCGCGACCGGCAACGGTACTGGAGGATCCGTTGGCACTGACGACTTTGCGCGATCGTTGTTCTTCCTGTCCTTGGATGTGTTGCTTGAGGGTTTCTGCGCGGGTGATGTACTCGTCGATCTTTGCACGGATGAGCAGCTTGGACTTTTCATTCTTCTCGTCTGGGTGGCATCGTCAGTTTCCGAGTCGGGTTGAGTGGCATGGAAGGAAACGAGAGCGAGTACACGAACGAGTGTGGATACGAACATTTCAGAGCAAGCATGAAGTAATCGAGGGAGTTCATGTATTGCTTGTAGGACTCTGCATAGTTTTGCTTGACATCCTCGTCGATGGCACGCTGGACAATTTCGATAGCTTTCTGACAGATCGGAATGAGATGGCTGGAATCAGCGTCAGTGGAATTCGCTGCTCACGTCCAGATTCGATTGACTTGACATTTCGTTGAACGAGTCGAGGTCGTGGAACTGCGCAAACCAAACCGGCAAAGGGAGATATACAGTGTCACAGCCACAGCGTAGCGTAGTACCACCACCAGGCAGCTCATCCTGGACGACGACGATGGAGACAGCGAACAGCGATGCGACGATACCAACGCAGCTCTTCTCAAACATCGTACCGAGCTTGATCACAGTGTTGGAGAACACACAACGAGAGGATGGAACAGTCACCCCTCAGGCGAAGCAAGCGCTCTTGCAGGCGGTAAACGCTGCCTCCATACGCATCTTCGCCATCGCTAAGAATTCACCCAGACCAACAACTTGAGGAATTCGTTGGCGCAGGCAAAAGAGTACGCTGGCGCACTCCCTGGTGGAGAACTCAACTTTCAGGAGCAAGATGAGCTCATCGTTATGCTCGAGAGATTGAGGGATCATAAACGGTAATGACTGGGGTCTGCAGAATGGGTTTCTCGTGGTTGATTGGAAAGGACGTCGCTACAGGCAGGAACTCGCGGGGTTCGCTCAGCAGGTGACGAACGTCGCAACCACTGCGTCTACCCAGGCATCGGACGTGAAGATGGAGGTCGACTCGACAGCATCCACTCCCATCGGATCATGAAACCCACCAAATGATCCAGCTCTTCCATTTCCCGGTGCTCCGCTCACATGAATTCACACCCTACATTCCTTGTAATTGCCGTCCACGGTTTAAAGTATGAATGCATCATTAATCCAGGAGCTCTACCACCAGATCTGCGCCGTGATGCGGCGTCCCTACAGGCTACAGGACACGGAGATGGATCGAACCTGCTCAATTTGTGGCTCTTCTCTTGCTCTTGAAAGGCACTGCGGTACCACGGTGGTTGAGGGGGCGCATTGAGGGCGATTGGGCAACTCGTTACTTAAACTTGAACAGTGCGAACACAAGGTCTTCGACTCTTCGTACAGTTATCTTCAGGTCCTTGTTGGAATGTGCAAGCACTTCAGGTTATGTAACAAACCAATTCCGCGGAGGCGGAGGATGTTGAATCTCCGAGAGAAGCAAGTAAGCAAGTTACATTCCGCGCGGGACTTACTTAGCATCCGATCGGATCGAGAGTTGTACCTTACACGGCCTGTCTTCCATCTTGCGGTCTTGTAAGAGAAAAGTCGCGCGGAAACACTCTCCAACGAAGTCAAAACGAAACAACTTGAACACGTGAATTCATTCAAAAAATCATCAAAGAACATCAACTCATCACAAATTCCACGATACTCTCCATGTACCTGGATCCAAGTTCAGAAAACGTTCGTCTGCGAAATAAAATAAAACATGCAGTCAAAATCGTAATGATCAGGTAGCCCATCTCCGACAACATCTACAACCAATCACCATCGAAAGCCCACAAATAGACTACCTTGACGACCTGGATGACGATCGCGTAACCCACAATCATGGCGAGCAAAAAGGCATAGTACAGCGGTTCAGGGGGTGTCATTTGCAGAGCCGAGTTGATCTTGGGGATATAGGGAATGGCCATCAAGATGCCGGCCATTCCAAAGGTGACGAGGACTACGGACAAGGAGGCGCGAGATTGGATGAAGGGGATCTTGCTGGTTCGGAGGAAATGGATGATGAAGAGCTAGTTGGGAGATGGTTGTTAGATGACGATGTGGAACGGAGTGTGAGGAGCATCGTACCTGGGTCAAAGATCCCTCGAGGAACCAGTTCGTCTGTGCAAGTGGGACGAGGGGAGAATCCAACGTTCGGATCCCGTAGTAGAACCTAACGACGAGATGGTCGGCATGAAATGAACGTATGGAGGACACAAGGGGCCTACCAATTAATGACGAATGTGATGATGTCAAAGGGACTCGAGAATGGACCCAAGCAAACCATGAACCGAACGATGGATCGAGCACTCCATGCCTTGGGGTATTCAAGATACTCGGGATCAACATTGTCCCTAGTGTTGACGAGCTTAAGCTCGTCATCCATACCAAAAACAAAATAGGGCACATACCATGGAATGACCCCCTGAGAGAAGTCATAGAGCAAGTTCTGGACAAGCAGCTGCAACGGAAGCATCGGCTGGTAAGGCAGCCATGCAGAAGCAACTGACAATGTCGCGTCAGTCATGTACCGAACGACCAATGTATAAAACGTACCCAAGACAGAGGAGACATTGCCAAAGTTCGACGAGCAAGCCATCTTGATGTACTTGAGAGTGTTCAAAAGCCTTTCCACCAGCGTCAGTATGATAGTTGGACAGCTCAGGATGAAAGAACATACGTGATTCTGCCTTCGACCACACCACGCGCGACAACACCAAGACTTTTCTCCAGAAGAATGACGTCCGCTGCTTCCTTGGCAATCTCCGTTCCAGAATCCACAGAAATACCAACGTCAGCACCACGGATGGCCAATGCATCATTGACACCATCGCCTAGGAACGCAACGGCTCGTCCGTGACCACCAGCCCGCAGAGCTTTCACGACCTCGAGTTTCTGATACGGCGACAATTTAGCGAATATGATAGCACGCTCAATTGTCTCGATCAGTAGCTCGCGATCCTTGGCAAGTTCAGCGAGCTGAGGTCCAGTCACGATCAGGCTGGATTCCTCGACACATGAAGAAGCAGTCTCGGAGGCTGCTTCTACGTCTTTGGGGGACCTGTCACGGGATACTTGGGTGAGGTTGTTAGGATGGAAAAGTCCGAGATCACGGGCGACTTTGGCAGCGACAGCCGGGGCATCGCCAGTGAGAATGCGGACCTGCGAGGTGTAATCAATAATCAGTTTCCTAGACCGTATATCTTCAACAAAAAGCGTTACCTGTACATGAAGACGGCCAAGTTCTTGGATGGCCTCAGCAGCGTCCGGCTTCAAGGGATCCAGCAGAGCAATAAATCCGACAAAAATGAAGTCTTCCTCGTCCTCGATAGAGATGCTGCGCATTTTGGAGGAAGCCCCGCGGCAGGCCACGGCGATCAACCGGAAGCCATCTTCATCGAGTCGCTTGGCGGAGTCAAGGATTTGAAGACGATCAGCCTCGGTCAACACAGAGGAAGAAGAGGCGTCGAATTTCAAGTCGGCGATAGACTGCATCGGCGTTTCATAGTTCCACGTAGCAATGCAACACTCGAGGACTTCCTCCACGGCACCCTTAGTAATGACGAGCGTCGCTCCTTCGTCCGCAGAGGGGCGGTGAGCGAGGATGGAGAGCATGCGACGCGTGGAATCGAATGGAACCTCGCCGAGCTTGGACCATCCCTCCTGAAGCACATCTCCAAGAGGGGACTTCTCGTTCTCGCTAACGTGGTCCAAGATAGCACGGTCAATGGGGCTGCGAGATCCTGACTGCAGCACTGAGTTGATGTAAGACAGCTTTGCTGGGAAGTCCGAGAGTTCGCCCCGGGCGTTGACCGATTTCGCAACACGGACGAGGTCAGCGGTCAACGTGCCAGTCTTGTCTGAGCACAGAACGCTGACTGCACCCAAGTTCTGGATGGCATCGAAGCGCTTTACGATGACCTTTTGTCTGGCAATGCGAACGGCCGACAAAGCCAGGTTAGATGACTGTGAAATGTGAATGATCGATAGCGGGAGCAGAACAGGATCGCACTTACGACAATCATCGGAAGCATCTCTGGTGTAATACCAACTGCGACTGCGATGGCGAACATGACAGCGCCTTTCCAATCCTTACTGACAGCGCCTTGAACAATAAAGACGGCCGGAGCCATAACCTTTGATGATACGTGAGCATAAGTTGGCCGGAAAAGATAAATAGTCTTGAACTTACAGCCATGAAAGCCAAGAGGACATAGCTGACTTTCCTGATGCCCAGCTGGATGGCGTTCTCTGGCCGTTTCCTGTTGAGCTCCTCGGCAATAGCAGCCATGTATGTATCTTTTGCGGTAGAGACAACGATCGCGCGTCCATTTCCAGCTGCGACGGACGTTCCGGCCAAACAAACGTTATCATTGTCCAAGAGATGGAATGGCTCGGACTCGTCCAGGGGAGTGCGACGGACGACCTTGTCAATTGGCAATATTTCTCCGGTGAGTGAAGCCTGGGTAATGGCCAAGGCTTCAGAAGATATGACAACACAATCTCCGGGGAACACATCTCCACCTATATTCCAAAGCGTCATGTGGACAGGCATGTTGCGAGAAAAAGAGAACTTACTAGCGACAGCGACGACATCTCCAGGAACGATGTGCCTCAGGTCGATCTCAATCTCTTGAGGAACAGAGTTGACGCGACGAATCACGCGAACACGAGTCACGATCGACCGGACCAACTTGAGTGCTTGTACCATAGACTTCATCTCCTGCCAATACCTGCGATAGAGGGAAATATGTTTCAACACTTTGATTGGGAAAGCAAGAAGGACAAATACCTCAACGAACTGGAAGCAAAAACCATGGCAATCATGACTACGAATGTTGGCACAGAGTCCGTCGCGATATTGATCACGGCAAGAATCACCAGGAGTATATTGAAGGGGTTCCAAAGAGCAGTCCACAGGATCGACAGTGCAGCCAGAGGGCGTTCGTTGACTGGTATGTTCAACCCATGAGTATTGAGGATCTCTGCCGCTGTTTCCTCCGATAATCCATCCGGATTCCATGTAGGCTCGAGCCTGGAGGAACATTCAGATACACGATAAAGCACGTATCCCGGATGCCTACCGGAAGATCTCAGAGACAGGGGCACGCGCAAACCGAGCAAGTTTGGCGGTGAGCTCGGCCTCCTTTGTCTCTGTTGCAGACTTGGCTATGTCCGGGCCGTGCTTATCCGGATCCGTGACTGACCTGAAACGGGCAGGAATGAATCTCGACGCAAGGATGGTATCAAACGACTCGTTTAACGAGAATCGCATGGCTGTTTCCGTTTGGGGCTTATACAAATTTCAAGATCAACACGAGGTCGTCGGCCGGGTGTAACAAACGTTGCCAACACCTACCTTTGCGTTTCAAAGTTATGCGTTTATGGGTGGGTTACCTGAGGAGGCGAGCAGACTGCAAATTAACAGGTCAGACAGAAGACAGCCCATCACGACGCAGAGACACGAACGTAAGCGTAAGTACAAGCGTACAAAAATTCCCATCTGTTGGATAGTGGTCTGAGGAAATTGCCCACCCGTTCGTCGAGGTTATATAGCACTCTGAACAGTGTTTCACCTCCGATGCGGAAGATTTTACGAAACGCGTCCATGCGGAAATAGTGCTGGGCAAAAATCGCGATTGGTTACCATCGAATTCTGAGACCCTGCCGTTGGGCTGTCAATCATTGGCTACAAAGGGTAACCACGAGGCATGCCATTCCATCGCCTGCCAATGACATATCCAATGGCATAATTAACTGTCGGTTTGTATGGCGGTCAGATGGCGGTGACAGGCGGTGACCGCTCCATGTATGTAAGTGTATGTACCGCTTGAGACCAACTTGAGACAATCTGACAGACTGGGCTCGTGAAGTTGAGATCGGCGGGAGATTGGTCGACCAATCTCAACCGATCGATTACCACGACCGACCGAAGCGACCTTTTGACGGGTCAGATGTGACAGTGGAATTGTTGCGAAGACTGAAAGGTTAGGGCAAGGGGAGGCAAGGGGTAATCCCCTTCGTGAGTGGGAAGTTGCTCTGTGAGGGTGAGAGAGGAAAGGTCAGCACGTCACGTGATGATCTAAGAATGACCGGGAAACGCAAGAGCGAGAAATCCGGCGATGGAGAAAATGCAGTCACGTCAGCGTCACGCGAATCTTGATCCTAGATTCGGTGGGTGTGTGGGGGAAGGCGGGTCTGTGGTGCCTATCGCTTGCGTTCGAGTTCGAGTTTGTGTCCATGGCACACTGTTGGGAGAGCCTGCCAGTGAGGTCCGAGTACTCCGAGAGGGAGACAGACGATTGATAGCGAATGAATGATGCGAACACAAACGCACGCGCAACGAATACGTTGCGCGTGCGTTTGTGTTGCATTCGATCGGACGTCTGTCGTAGTCAGAGTCACGGTCGTTGTTGGAACTTGGGAGGGAGTGGGAGTTGACTGTGCATGAGCGCAACTGCTCGTTGTTGCGTTCGTCTTTATGTTATTTTTGTTGGTTTCATTTAGGCCCAGCTCGGAAAGTTGGTCAGGTGTGGTCAGGTGTGGTTTGCCTGCCAAACCATGGTTTGCCCAAACCAGCTAGTTTGCGAACAAACCATCCGCAAACTCGCACCCAGTGCACGGCAACTGGGTTTGGTCGGATTTCGGATATTTCCGCCCGCGCGCGAGTGGCGGCTGTGTACAACTCAACCAAGTCTTTAACCAAGTAAACCTTGCTATAAATTGATGTAGTACTGTCCACGATAACCCCTAAACCTCACCATAAATTGGTGTACTGTTCACAATAATCCCTATAACTCGACCAAGTCTTTAACCGAGTAAACCTTGCGATAAATTGGTGTAGTACTGTCCGCGATATTCCCTAAACCTCACCATAATAAATTGGTGCACTCGATAATCCCTAAACCTCACCATAAATTATTGCAGACAGTGCACCAATTTATTATGGTGAGGTTTAGGGAATATCACGGACAGTACTACACCAATTTATCGCAAGGTTTACTCGGTTAAAGACTTGGTCGAGTTATAGGGACTATCACAAACAGTACACCAATTTATGGCAAGGTTTAGGGATTATTGTGAACAGTACACCAATTTATGGTGAGGTTTAGGGGTTATCGTGGACAGTACTACAACTTTTGTAAACCGTGGGAACTAGTTTGCAAACCTCCGAGTGCGAAGTGCTGGTTTGCGCTTGGTTTGCGCAAACAACTTTCCCACCCAAACCAGCCCTTCCTAACCAGGTTTCCGAGCTGGGCCTTATATAGTCTCCCGTAAGCAGACCCAAGAGTCGGGATGAAGACAGTCGTTCACCCTCCACTAGGGTCTGCTTCCAACAGAGGGCCTGATACCGTAGTGCAGCATTCGGCGTTTAAAATCCATATTTGGACGATGCCGACGCTCGGCAGACGGGCCGCGGAGTTTTTTGATCGACCCCTTGATGTTCAACGTCCCCCAAAGTAACTTGAGAAATATCGCGCTCGTTGAGCCCCTTTCCAACTACATATTCCACTCGTTATCAAAATGGATACCCCTTCTAATCATTCAACTTTCATTCCCTACTCAAATCAGCCCATTCCCTTTATCTTTTACCACGGCACTCCACATCCTAGCACTCAGTCTCCGGCCGTTTGGACTCCAGTGATGCGGAGCAATCTACCCCCTCCTCTTACTCCCAAAAGGTCTCACTCGAAGCGGAAACACCCCCGGGATGAGAACGAGTTGCCAGTTTTCACGGAGTCCCCAACCCGACCCTCACCTTCCAAAAAAAGGCGTAAATCACCGAGATCGCCTGAGGACAAGTTGCATGCCGTGTTTGACACGCTGCGAGATGTTAATTGGACGCTCTCGGATTTACTCTACCACCTCTTTCGACTACGGGACCAAGACAACCACATTGCCACCCGCTCACATCGACATGCTGGATACGTCCAGCATTTCCTTCGAGGAAAAGGCAAAATAACCCCGGCATTCATACTTGACGTATGGCTGCGTAACGCGGACGGGCGAGTTCCTCCCGGATCCGCAGAATCCAACGACATGTACTCCACAACGAAGGATTACCGTACGATCAAGTCAGTGCGTCCCGCGTTAACATCGTTCGCGGTTCAGCTCGTGAGGACAAGAATCTGTGCTGAAGGCCGACGTACTCTCCATGTGACTTCTGGTATGGATGGGTCGACTCGTCTACACCTTGAGTGGGGCGACATTGGATCCCGCACAGTCGCAGAAGCAGCCGATTCAATCCGACAAGATCAGCCGCTGCTCTGGAACCTTCTGCTCTCCATCAGGGAAAACCTCCCCTGGATAATTGCATAGAATTGTAGATAATCTCAGCTAATACTTGAAATTTTCGAAAAAACTTGAAATTTCATGAATTATCTGGAATTTGACCACCCCTGACTATGTATTAGTTGATATTTTATGATAATTCATGATGATTATATAGATAATTTTACCCTTGTAGTAGAGTGTACAGAAAGTGTACAGAAAAGTGTACTAAGTGTAGTCAAGATTGTATTAGGATTGAGTGTAGCTCAAGTGTATAAAAGAGTGGAGTGAAAGTGTAGTTAAAAGTGTGGGAAAGTGTACTGTGATTGAGTGTAGCTAAAGTGTACAAAAAAGTGTAGTGAAAGTGTAGGCAAGAGTGTGGGAAAGTGTAACTAGATTGAGTGTACTAAAGTGTACAAAAAAGCGTAGTGAAAGTGTAGTTACAAGTGTGGGAAAGTGTATTTGATTGAGTGTAGCTAGAGTGTACAAAAAAGCGTAGTGAAAGTACTAAGAGTGTGTACAAAAGCGTAGTAACTAGATTGAGTGTACTAAAGTGTACAAAAAAGCGTAGTGAAAGTGTAGTTACAAGTGTGGGAAAGTGTATTTGATTGAGTGTAGCTAGAGTGTACAAAAAAGCGTAGTGAAAGTGTAGTTACAAGTGTGGGAAAGTGTAACTAGATTGAGTGTACTAAAGTGTACAAAAAAGCGTAGTGAAAGTGTAGTTACAAGTGTGGGAAAGTGTAACTAGATTGAGTGTAGCTAGAGGGTACAAAAAAGTGTAGTGTTGTTACAAGTGTGGGAAAGTGTATTTGATTGAGTGTAGCTAAAGTGTACAAAAAAGCGTAGTGAAAGTGTAGTTACAAGTGTGGGAAAGTGTATTGTGATAGAGTGTAGCTAAAGTGTACATAAAAGTGTAGTCAAGAGTGAGGATAAATGAGTGTAGCTAAAGTGTGCAAAAAAGCGTACTAAAAGTGTAGTTAGCAATGTGGGAAAATGTACTGTGATTGAGTGTAGCTAAAGTGTACAAAAAAGTGTACTGAAAGTGTAGTCAAGAGTGTATTAGCATTGAGTGTGGCTGTGTACCAAAAAGCGTAGTGAAACTATAGTCAAATGAGTAGGACAGTGTAGCTAGATTGAGTGTAGCTAAAGTGTACAAAAAAGCGTACTAAAACTGTAGTCAAAAGTGTGGGAAAGAGTGTTGTGATTGAGTGTACCAAATGTGTACAATAAAGTGTACAAAAAGCGTAGGACAAGTGTACTGGAAAGTGTAGTAATCAGTCTATTGAAAGTGTACAAAAAAGCGTACACAAGTGTACAAAAAGTGCAGTAGTTGTAAATCCTAATGAAATGTAGCCCCAATGTCCTAATGCTCGGACTTGACAAAAATCCGCGCGAGCAGGTCACGTGACCGTGTTGAACTCGCCGTGTCACTGTCACTGTCAGCCTTTGCTCACATTCCTCTTTCCACACCATAAACACGACTCGGAAATCACAGCCGGCGTGGCCTCAACAGCCCCGCCGGCCTCGACAGGTGAGTATTTGAGTATTCTTGCACCAACCTCGACACCCACTCACTTCGAACACGGCCGCGCGGGCTCTTTGCCTCACCACGTTCCATCACATCTCAACACAAGTCGGAAATCACAGCCGGCGCTGGCTCAACAGCCCCGCCGGCTTCGACAGGTGAGCATTTTTCACCAACCTCGACACCCGCTCACTTCGAACACAGCCGCGGGCTCTTTGCCCCACCACCACCTTCCACCACATCTCTACACAACTCGGCTCACCCTCGACCTCAAAAAAAAACGGCCGGTGTGGGCTCAATAGCCTCGCCGGCCTCACTAGGTGAGTTCCCACTCACCCATCACCACATCCACTCACCTCGTCCACAACGGCTCAGGCCACCACCACCACCTTCAAACCCACCTCACCCTCATCTCGAACGAACGGCCGGCCGGCGTGGGCTCAATAGCCCCGCCGGCATCACAAGGTGCGTTTTGCGCACCCACTAATTCACCCGCTCACTTCACCAAGCAACTCGGGCTGTTCGCCCCACCACTACCACCTCCCACCATCTTCACCTTTCACCCTCAACTTGTACAACATGGCAGATGTGGGCTCAACAGCCCCACCACCATCATGAGGTAAGTTTTCATCACTCACCAACCCAACTGCTCAACTCACTCTCGCTCATGCCTACCACCACCTCCAGCTCACTCGTGTATGCCATCATCCCCTCATCTCACCATCACCACTGGTAGGTCCATCATCTCATCATCATCATCATAGCCCATCATTATTGTAGTGATAGATTAGTACATGAGATGTAGTAGATAATGCTGCCACTGGCAATATATATGATTTATCTTTCTCTATCCTTGCTTTGTGTGAAGTTAAATTGAAAGAAGAGCAATGAATGGCAGTAGAATTACTCTAGTAATAGTCATGAATTATCAAGTATTTGAAGTAATTCTTGATAATTATCAGGATGATCAGAGGAGGCTAGGAATTAGTTCGTAATTCATGAAATTGCGAAAATTGAGCTATTATCATATTTTACCAAGTTTTACCTGAAAATACATGGGATTTGATGCAATTATCCAGGGGAGGTTTTCCCTGATGCTGTTGACACACAGACACAGCGTGCTTGGGGTTCGGTCGGAGATTCGGAAGTTGAATCTTAGCCGAAGAGAATGCTTACGTGGCACTCTTCTCCCAACTTTTACGCTGACCAAAATTCAATTCTGACACCCGCTATTATGCATCAAGGTTCGCGGAGTGAGATTTTCAGTGAATGAACGGAAGTAATTTCTCCGCATTTGTTTTTGTTCTCGTTCGCGTTACAAGCCCTAACAAGATCTTGAGGGATTTAATTCGATTAAATCCTTTTCCACGCAGATTCTACTTAACAGAGATGCGAACTATATGTTTCTTTGCTTTCTTCCTCCACCATGTCTTCCACTGGCAAAAAACGACTAACCCTGTATTGGTCCAAGGGGATAGGGCAAGCGAGCAGCTTCAAGGAAGGTCCCCCCATCGATGGCATATCATTCGTCAGGTTAAAGGATGAGCGGGGACCGTTGGGCGGTGGCCAGCTCTTACTTGATCTGTCACTGGACCATATACACATAATCGAAGAGGTGTTGCAGAAACTCGACACTCCTCAGCTTGATTTGGATCTGCTCCAAGACGTCAGAGCTCGATACAATGAGTGGGTATCACATTTCTGTATGTGACTGACTGATCATTAGTGCTCAACCGTCTTAAAGGTTGTCAGGTCGATTCAACCAATTGCAAGAGGAGGAAGACTCCACCAGCATGTTCAGCATTTCCAGGAAACGGAGACTGCGGCGCACTGCAGAAGAATTGTATGAGGTGGGATGGGGATTGTACGCAGAAACCAAAGTAAGACATGTCTCCAAGGTGTCCAGTTCACAATCAACTCATACCCATGCAGTCAACTTCTGATAGGGTCAAGCGAAGAAATATAGCCTGCGAGAGTGACCCCGTAGAAAAAGTTGAAGGTATTTTCAAATACTTTCGTCGGGAAATAAGGCCATTCTTTGACTCAGTTTTGCAGGAGATTGGATCTCTGCGACCGAGGAGGTGAAAGGATTTTCAATCGAGATAGATGATCACACGAGCTACGAAGATCGAACATCCGACACGGCGAGTTTGAGAAGCTATGTCATTGTCACGGCCCGTGAGGAGCCAGGGTTGGATTCAACTGCACCGAACAAGATTGATGATTATTCCACGAGTAAGATTCTGTCTTTTTTAACGATTGCCTAGGCTTATTGGATGCTCGCTATGGCGACGAATCCAGCCACGTTAGGCAGCAGTACTTGTGTTCCCGATTCTCGAAGCGGCTCGAGCATCAATGAACCTCCACTTGTGCCCTCACCTGCAAATCCCGTTGCTCCGAGTAACAATCATACCCCTGGTGAGGCAGTCATTTCGTTGATCATTGCTAGAGTTGATATTTACATATCAGCTGTCGTGCCGAATCTAGCTGGGAATACTGTCCCTGGTTCTGTCAGCTTGAACCTGAATCTCCCCAGCAATCCCTCCTCGCCCAACCCAGTTTTTCAACTGTTTGTCTACCAAGGGGGCACCCACTACAACAGCTCCATCCATAGCCCGAACTCTAATAATCCAACTTTGATCCAGGGTGCCAGTGGATCTGGGTACAGTGGTGGTAAGTCTCCGAGTCGCAAATTCTCCTCGACGACAGACTCATATGTGAGCTCCAGGTATTTCCAATGAGCTACCCTCAATGGAAAATATAGCATCTTGACGTTTGACCCTTGCACGCACCTTACTAAAAGGACTCTTCTTAATGGTAGCATTATAAGACTTGATGTCATCTCGTGCAAGCTGTACATATTCCTGCATCTTGACTCATCGGAGTCATCGTAATGTATTAGGTTTACTTGGGATTCCAGCAGGTTGTGCGCCGAGTGGCCATACATATGCACAGCTAACCGGCTTATCGAAAGGTTCCACCATTTTGACCCCCGGGATCTCACTGAATCTCAGTGTTGTGCCCAACACCACCACAGCATGGGTCATTCGTGAGGCCCAGTGAAAACTGGCCATGTTGATCCATGCGAACTCATGTTTTTGTGTGTTTACGCAAGAGTTGCATAGACTATCCTAATGTTACAGATTTTACGAATAAAGTGGGAATCATTTACATGATGAGGTATGCTAATCTATGTGAATTCATGTATTTTGAATCAAAACATACCATTGCAGAAAATAGCATTGTTGCTAACTGCAGGGCTCGGATACAAATCTGCGCTCGTATGCGATCTCGTGAAAGCAAATGTATTCGCGAATTCACAAACCACCTGCCTAATTTAGACGACCCGATCCCCTCCGAGTAATTCCGACTAAATACGACGAGCAAGACCCACAACGATACAATATGAATAAAACCGGCAACGATACGAGATGAGTGAGACTGGCGACGATGCGATGCAAGACGATGCGATGATGCAAGACCGGCGATGATGCGAGACCGGCGATGATGCGAGACGAACGAGACCTGCGACAATACGAGACCGTGCAACGATGTGAGACGAGCCGATGATGCGAGACGAGCGAGACCGTGCAACGAGGCGAGACAAGTAAAACGAATCCGATGCGAGACGAGCGAGACCGTGCAACGAGCCGAGACAAGTAAAATGAATCCGATGCGAGACGAGCGAGACCCTGAGAATGAGACCGTGCAATAATACGAGACCACGACCGTCGTGGCCAAACAATGAGGTAGATGGTATGCTGACGAGGTAGTATGGAGCTAGTGTAGTTTTCCGTGGTATATGTCTTTATTCCAGGTGTTATTGGCATCCTAAAAACCAGTTACTAGTACGATCACATAAATCTAGCATCCACTTACGAGTTCCTTTGCTTCGGTATTGTAAGCCTATAAATGAATCAGTATCAAGACGACGAAAATTTACGATCGACGAGCCTCTCGTTGAGCGTCATTGAGATCCGTCTTCCAGTATACCTGAAATTCCTCGCTAGTTCCCTTTGTGTTCACCTGTGTCAACCACCTCCAGGAACAAAGAGCGCTGTAAACAAGTACCCGCTTGGAGTGAATAAATGTTTGAATAAAAAACTGAAACTTACTATCCGGTGTGTGATTTAGGTGGGCGCATCTTCCGCTTTGATTTCCCCTGCTTCTCGTTTGATGTTTTCGAGGCGCTGGTGAAACGACTCAACTCAATCAAGAGCTAGCGCTATCATCAGACAACATGCCCTAACGAAACCACATCAACTCAGTAACTAGAGCTGAGGATCAGACTAGGCAAGCAGGAGCGCTTGGCCCATGAAGTTCAAGAAGAGGAAACTCCAGGAGAACAAGACTGGAGAGCCAGTGCTTGTTAACCCGGGTTTATATACTATTGACAGTGTTTGTACATGTTGTGGCTAAACCTTAACTATATGACTAGTAAACCTTAACTATATAACTAGGTATGACTAGATATGAGTCATGGCGAGTAACAGCCAATAGCGTATATGACTAGGAAGTGAGATGAGTCAGCGTGAGTCAGTATGAGTCACGGTGAGTCATAATGAGTCATTAAGAGTCTGAGTCATGGTGACTCGGTATGAGTCATGGACAGTGGGGAAGATGCACAGCCACGCACAGCCACGTTACATAAGCGAAAGGCTAGACCTAGCTGATGTCAGCAGGTCACGTGATGTGATCTTGATAAGATAAGATAACAGAAAAGGGAGAGAAAGCGAGTAAGTCCAAAAGTGAAAGAGAAACGTAGTAAGTGTAGGAAAGACTAGGATAAGGAACTAAGCGTTCGTAACACTACCTCCTCTCTATGGATCGTATTCCAGACGATCAAGATCTTGCAAGGATATCAACCTGTAAAGCAGCACGAACATTGTGCAATGAACGGCGATGATGATGATGATATCGAGGATCATTGTTACGAACGCTCAGTTCCTTATCCTAGTCTTTCCTACACTTACTACGTTTCTCTTTCACTTTTGCACTTAGTCGCTTTCTCTCCCTTTTCTGTTATCTTATCTTATCAAGATCACATCACGTGACCTGCTGACATCAGCTAGGTCTAGCCTTTCGCTTACGTAACGTGGCTGTGCGTGGCTGTGCATCTTCCCCACTGTCCATGACTCATACCGAGTCACCATGACTCAGACTCTTAATGACTCAGACTCTTAATGACTCATTATGACTCACCGTGACTCATACTGACTCACGCTGACTCATCTCACTTCCTAGTCATATACGCTATTGGCTGTTACTCGCCATGACTCATATCTAGTCATACCTAGTTATATAGTTAAGGTTTACTAGTCATATAGTTAAGGTTTAGCCACAACATGTACAAACACTGTCAATAGTATATAAACCCGGGTTAACAAGCACTGGCTCTCCAGTCTTGTTCTCCTGGAGTTTCCTCTTCTTGAACTTCATGGGCCAAGCGCTCCTGCTTGCCTAGTCTGATCCTCAGCTCTAGTTACTGAGTTGATGTGGTTTCGCTAGGGCATGTTGTCTGATGATAGCGCTAGCTCTTGATTGAGTTGAGTCGTTTCAATCATGATGATGGGGATGGGTGGTAGGATTCTCAGAATCCGGAATTGGAATATTTGAAATGCAAAACAGCATGTGATGATAACAACGTATCTGCGAGTGCGAGCATTGCGATAGTTGTGAGCGACGACATTGCGAACGACAGCGGCGAAGGCGTGTGAGTTCATTGTGATGATTGTTTCAACGATGGATGTGGATGGAGAGCAAGAGCGTAAAACATCACTCTTTATACCTTTTCGGTTCTCGGCATGGTTTCCAATCAATTGATATTTTCATCGTCAGTCTGACTCGATCGACTGTCATGCAGTTGTAATTGTGACTCGAATAGAATTCTGAGTCATGCTGTGTAAGCGCAGGGTGGACGGATGTGTAGTGTGGGAAATGCTAATTGCATCCAGTGCAATGTCAAGAATAGACCTTGGTTTTCACGTGCGAGTAGATTTCGCATAGCTTTCAATGCGCAAGGCATTTCAGGTTTCGACCTTGTAAGCATGAATCAACGATGTAATTCACCTTGTGTTCGTCATGGGATATGGAAGCTTCAAGCGTATAGTGTTCCGACCAATCAGATTTGCGATTGTGTAAGGTTCTAACCTTGTAAGAAAGGTTTCCTTGGATTGTATCAACACGTTTCTCGAGTGTGTCAATGAGAATTGCAGCAGCGAGTGCTAAAGCGAGTGGTGATGAGCGTGAAGATTGTGAAATCCTCAGAAATGCGCGTTCTCGGTAGAGATTTGGGTTCTTCAAGCGACTGCGGCTTGGAATTTGGGCGAGAGAAAGAGATTTTGAGCGAAGAAAATGATTATGGTTAACACCATTATTGTTCGTACCCTTGGTACTCTCTTGTACTCTTCACACTAGCGTGTTCATAGTGTGTCACTTGTCGTAACACCTGTCGTAACACTTGTGTCATTGCCATAACACTTTGTGTTCCTTGTGTCACTTCACGTTCCATTGGTGTTCATTGGTAACACATCTTCGTGTGCATTCCCGCAACACTTCATCGTGTCACTACCATTCCACTACCTCCTCTCTATGGTTTGGATTCCAGACAAACCCTACGGAGACCCTATGGTGGGCCCACAGAGGAACTCTATGGTTCTTTGGCCCGATCGGCCTTCTCGATACTCGATGGAAGTAGGAGTTTCATGTGATCTTGACAATCCCCCCGGTAAAAAAATTTCACGGTTTCTGTAGGTTTCTTCACAGATAACCAAAACGACGAGTGGTTTGGGATTGTTCGAGCGATGAGCGACGACAGCTCAATGGAATTCAATTCCAGACTTCGAGTGCTTGAGACAGCAGTGAGGATTGGTAGCGATGAGCGAAAGCAGCTCAATGGATTTGGATCCTAGACAATGCTATTCAAGTAGCAATGAGCAGAAACAGCTCTGTCGATTTGGATTCCAGACTACTCGGATTTCATGCACATGGCAGCGGTGTGCGCAAGAGTAACGAGCGAAAACAGCTCGACGAATTTGGGTTCTAGACAGCGGGCGGCGAGAGTTTTGGATTCCAGACACGTTCAGGGACTGTGTTGGATTATCCCTGCTCGGATTCTCCGATGATGCTTGTGAGGGATAACACCTCAGTAGGATAGACACTAGTGACAGCGTTCTTGACGCGATGTGTCGGTGACAACGATGATAAAGTCGTAAAGCTGTCTTTCAAGCTTGCTGACGACGATAGGGACAAGGGAGATATGCGGCGACAGCATATGAGTGAGTTTCAAGCTTTCAGTGATGTCCGTGAAGGACGATGTCTTGACTGATAAGCATACGGTTCCGTTCCACTCGATGGAAGGGGTAAAAACGCGACGCGGAGTACGATGATGTTCGACATCATGAGGTGTTCGACAGTTGTTAACTCAACGAAAGCAGTTGAAGTGTCGTGAACGCGGTAGACAGGAAAAATCAAGTATCCAGTTCCACTCGATGGAAGGACAGAGGACTCGGCACGCTGATAAGCGGCGGGATTGCTCGACAAGTAGATACCTACTGTCAGCAATGACAAGGCGCGAAGACAGCGCAGGTACCCACTTGCGATCGACAGTTGAGTGGCGTACTGGTGACGAGACGACTAGACGATAACGATAAAGTCGTAAAGCTATCTTTCAAGCTTGTAGATGTCGAGGGAGACGAAGTCGAGCGGCGGTGGCTCTTGCACGTGAGTTGCGATAACTCAGGGTATTGATCTTCTAAGTACTGCTAGAGTACTGCGCGTTGATTGTCCAAACCGGTATAGAAGACCAAGTGAGGTTTCAACAGATCGTGAAGCTATCTTTCAGGCTTCGCGGGTGACGGCGGCGAAATGCGCAACAGAGGTAGACACTCTAGTTGCAGGGGAATAGTTGCAGAGCAACGGTGACGATGTACACGGTAGAGGTAGACACTCTAGCAGAGTCGCGAGACAGCGACGACGATGTACGCGGATAGGGATGTGGGGTGACGACGACGACGAATGGGTAACAGAAACTGGGCACTAAATGCTGACCCATGAGAAATGAAAAGCCAGAAGGCGAATTCGTGACGTCAACAGGTGATCACGCGAACCTGGATCATGTGTACACGCAAAGGCTATTGGTAATACCCAAGCGATCTCCAATGATCAAAGAGCCCCTTGTGCACTATGGGGAACAGCAACATTATCCTGTTTAGAACGGTGGACAGCCGTATGTGCAGCAGTGGGAACAGAGTTGCTTTCTCCGAGCGTGTCACGTACGCCAACGGTCAAACGACCAACTCTTTAGCCCTAGAGTCCGGGCAGTGTGATCAAGTTTATCCAAGTGTCATGACGCAGTCATCAACACTCGGTAGTGACTCTTTAGCTCACGACCAAAGCTAGGTAGGTCTGAGTATGTGGCGACGATGACGACATGTTGCGGACGCAGCAACAGTGATGACGATATGAGCTGGCTAGCAGCCTCGACAGTGACAAGGATGGTGAGCGCGACGACAGCGCAATAGATGACAGAGGTAAGCACTCTGCTAAGGTTGTAACACGGTGATGACGTACTGTTGCGATAGCAGCAACGATGAGCTCGATCTCGATGAGCATGTACGCGAACGATGGCGACGAGCTGACTGGCAGGCTCGACGATGTTGACAATGATGAGCTGACTTGCAAGCTCGACGACGACGACGACGATGACGTCGGATTTGCTGACCGAGTTATCTTCAGCGATGAGGACGATGGTGAGCTGACTGGCAGACTCAACGCGGACGACGATATGTTTTGCTGACCTAGTTATCTTCAGCGACGACGAAGCACGTTTCTCGATTGTGCTGGTACCCACTTGCGACGACGATGAAGTGGCATACGATGGTGAGCTGACTAGCAGCAACGACGACGAGGCGCGAACAAGCAGCGCAGGTACCCACTTGCGACGACGGTGCAGATGGCGTACAACGAGTGCGGCAGTGACGAGACACTGAGGCAGAGAGGATTAATAAGAAGTCTTGTTCTAATGAAACGACTCAACTCAATCAAGAGCTAGCGCTATCATCAGACAACATGCCCTAGTGGAACCACATCAACTCAGTGACTAGAGCTGAGGATCAGACTAGGCAAGCAGGAGCGCTTGGCCCATGAAGTTCAAGAAGAGGAAACTCCAGGAGAACAAGACTGGGGAGCCAGTGCTTGTCAACCCGGGTTTATATACTATTGACAGTGTTTGTACATGTTGTGGCTAAACCTTAACTATATGACTAGGTATGACTAGATATGAGTCATGGCGAGTAACAGCCAATAGCATATATGACTAGGAAGCGAGATGAGTCAGCGTGAGTCAGTATGAGTCACGGTGAGTCATAATGAGTCAATAAGAGTCTGAGTCATGGTGACTCGGTATGAGTCATGGACAGTGGGGAAGATGCACAGCCACGCACAGCCACGTTACGTAAGCGAAAGGCTAGACCTAGCTGATGTCAGCAGGTCATGTGATGTGATCTTGATAAGATAAGATAACAGAAAAAGGAGAGAAAGCGACTAAGTGCAAAAGTGAAAGAGAAACGTAGTAAGCGTAGTGAAGTCTAGGAAAGACTAGGATAAGGAACTGAGCGTTCGTAACACCTTCAGTGTTCGTTGAGGAGTGTTGGGGCGGGATGTCGAAGTGGAACGAAGAAGAGACTTGACAAGGTATAAACAAACACGAGTACATACTTAGTACTTAGCTTTACTTTGTTTAGTAATTTGAGACTTAGAAAAAATCACATTTCAGCTTCGCGGTACCAATTCACGATGTCCGTTGTATGTCTGTACGATATTGATGCGATATCGACACTAGAGCTTCAGCTGAGATCTGCCCTGAGAAGGTCCTGATATTTTCGTAAATTGTCATTACGACCTATGGCAGATATTCCGTGAATGTCCGTGGGATCTCACGAAAATATGTTTCGCACAACCCCAGTGCGCGGTCTCGGCCGTTTTACGGTGTAAGAGAAGGTAAGAGAGTTAGTGTTGCCGCGAACTGAGTCGAGCCGAATCGAAGTGCAGAATTCGTTCCAACTTCGAAGTTCGAAGTGGAACGAACCGAAGTTATTCGAATACGGCCCGTAACCCCCAGCCAATGAGAGAGTCGAAAATTTCGCGTAGGTAAAAACCAGCTGTTCAAGCAGAGATTCTGAGTTGTGCCGGCCGTGTAATGGGACACATCAGATACAACCTTTTCATATTTGTTTTGTACATAAAAAATGTAGCTAAAATGTAGAACATATGCAGTGAGCCAGACAGATGTATTTGTGTGGTGTAGACATGATGTGGGGAGGTGTAAAAATATGGTGTTAGCGTGGCTCGAACTCGAGACGTTGGCAAAAAGTTGCAATGCTTACCCGTTAGGGCACGAGTCCTTAATTCTCAGCAGCGAGCAGTATATGAATAGTTGCCACCGCTTCGACAACCAAGCCATCCCCAATCGGAGTTTCGAGCGCACTACCGGATTTGGCACGTTGATAGCACACTTCGTTTGAGTTCGCTCGCCTAGTTCGTTCCACTTCGATCTATCGAAGTGCGTCGAACTGCCACACTTTCGAACCGAAGTCGAGGTTAGTTCGGAAAAAGTTCGATTCGACGGCAACACTAGTCCACAGGTTGGTGAGTGTTCTTCCTTCGTCGTCGATTCTCAAAATGCCTCCAAGTTCTTCAAGTTCTCAGTGCGAATTGGTCGCGTCCTGTAACGATGTCCCTCCACGCCCAGGCTCCTGTAAACTTCTTCCCAACTTGGGGAAGCCTCGGCCCTCGTTGGCCCAAGGCAGACATGTCGCACTGTCGCAGCATATTAGGCTTGTTCGGTTCCCAGTTATGATAATACTCCGCGTCGCTGACATCATGATTGCCAAAATGCAGCCCATCGCCATGATTATATTTACCCTCTTCAAGCTTCATGGCCAGGATGCGTGTTACTCTATCCACCGTCAGCTGTTAACAAAATGTTGAAGCCACGATGAGTCAATCTTCATCAAGGAGAAAGTTGAAGATATTTCACAGCAAGTAGGTTTCTCCCAGAAGACTGTGCATACTTGAGTCAGAATCTGGTTAGCGCATTCAACAGAGCACCTCGCTTGTCACATAGGCTCCGAGATCAGACGACGAACTTGAAGGTAACAAGTACTTACCCAAAGGGTATAGCATTCTCGTCGCTTCGATGTGTCGCGATCTGATCTCTCTTTCTAGGCGTGATGGGCCTCTGTAGCCAAGCGGACGCAAGAATGCAGTAATTGACGTCGGCTGCCAACTGGCCTCATGTGCTCGGCGATTCTGCCACGTGCCAATGGACAACGTGAGCTATGATTTATTATAAAAAGGTCGTGGTCGTTCAACACTCTGAGGTCCAGTGCAGCTACCATGTTTCCTACCAAGGCGCTTCTGTCCTGCTTGTTGTTGGCCCTTGCAGCCGTGAATGCGAGCCCCCTTGCTCGTGACACCGGAACAGCGACCCTCAAATTTACCACGAAGTTCAAGACGGCCGGTTTCAGCAACCTTGCTGAGCAGGACAGGGCGCGTGCTCAGACTATGAAGCAAGGGGGCCATCTCGGCAAACGCAGTTTTAGCGTCACCAACACCGCAACGACCTACCTCGCCCAAGTCGACATCGGTACCCCTCCAACACAGTGTACGTAATCACTTGCAGCAGGTCAAGACGGCGATTTAAGTTGGCCATAGATACGCTATTGATCGACACCGGAAGTTCCAACACCTGGGTGGGAGCTGCTAAGCAGTACTCTATCACGAGCACCAGTATGGACACCGGAAACACGGTTGTGCGTGTTTTACATCTGTACGCCAGTTTTCAGATACTGAATTGTTCGTAG
Organism: Chalciporus piperatus; assembly: GCA_038093975.1. NCBI lineage: Eukaryota > Fungi > Basidiomycota > Agaricomycetes > Boletales > Boletaceae > Chalciporus > Chalciporus piperatus. The sequence continues at coordinate 136,961 of JBBPTG010000039.1, forward strand.
TCGGTTTCCTATGGCTCTGGATCCTTTTCTGGGGAGGAGTGGACCGATACCGTCACGCTTGCCCCGGGTTTGACGATCTCTAACCAATCCATCGGTGTTGCTGCAACCTCGACTGGATTCGATGTCGGCATTGATGGTATCCTCGGAGTTGGTCCCACCGACTTGACGCAAGGCACCGTGAGCAACACAAACGAAGTGCCCACGGTCACGGACAATCTTTTCAGCGAGGGAAAAATCTTGCTGAGGATGCTTGGCGTCTCCTATGTCCCTGCTTCCGCATCGGATAGCAATGGAGAACTCACGTTCGGTGGTTTTGATATCTCCGCCACAACCAGCCTTGTCGACTTTGTTCCTCTCACCACAACCTCCCCTGCGTCTACCTTCTGGGGCATAGATCAGTCAATCTCCTATGGTGGTTCGCCAATCTTGTCTACTACTGCTGGTATCGTTGACACCGGTACCACCCTCATTCTGATTGCCACTGGTGAGTCAGCCGCCGGGACAAATTAGCTTGCTTCTCATATTGAGGCTCTGCAGATGCATTCCAGAAGTACCAGTCGGCGACGGGTGGTGTCTTGGACTCTACCACCGGACTCCTCAAGATTACTTCTGACCAATATGGCAACCTGAAGCCCTTGACGTTCAGTATCGGACTCGTTTCCTATAACCTCACGCCCAATGCCCAGATCTGGCCTCGTTCGCTCAATAGCGCCATTGGAGGAGACCCCGGCGCCATCTACCTTGTTGTCGGTGACTTGGGCAGCACATCTGGGGCTGGCCTCGACTTTATCAACGGATATACCTTCCTGTGGGTGATTAAATTCAGTTTCACTCACACCAGTGTTGACATACCCTTTGCATAGCGAACGTTTCTACTCGGTCTATGATAGTGACCTTGGATTAGTTGGTTTTGCCGAAACACAATATACGAACTCCGAAACCAACTAGAGGCACCGCTGACCAACAAGATGGGAACATGATCGGGATTACAACTCGGTCGAGAAAGCAACGTTGGGAATGGATTTACTGATGGATAGGTCACTTATAATTTTAAATGTGTCGTTTGCGTGTATGTAGTTCACTACGCGGGATACTTGGTGAACTTGGGAGCACTGATCAATCGTACTTTACCTCATACAAACTTTTTGCTAATTACCTTGACACGAAGAAAAATACCGAACTCTCTTGGGCGAAACTTGAAGCAAGAAGACTCACGACGTCTCAAATTTCAGACCGAGACGTTAGTGTGTAGGTGCGTTCGGTGTTTGCAGTGCGTTTTCGGTTGTTTTCTTTCATTTCTTAGTACAGCCTGGCTGGCGGCGTACACTACTTCGGCCGAATTCCACACTGGCACAATCAACTCACCGCACCTCAGCTGCCAGTGGCCTACACCATCTTGCATGGAGTCACAGGTGTGTAATACTCGAGCTTAAAAGTATGGCATATTTTTAGAGTTGACTTGGCTCCAATCACAAGAGCCGACTCCAAGTTAAGTGCAGTCGACTTCCTCATAACACATACCTTGCCGCATAGCCCACTACCCTATAACCCATAGCATCTCTGGTCTCCCGAACTGCTTTGGGTCACTACTTTACCTTTTCGATAACACATACTCCTTTATGATGGCACATAGCCCGGGCCCTCTCCCGAGGGGGTATGTGTTACGAGGGAGTCGACTGTAGTACAGGTTCCAACGTGATGCTCAAGGTCCCTCACGCATCCTGGCATGGATTCGATCAGTTCGAAGGTCTTTCAGCCTGTGATGAGCTGATAAGAATTACTTCTGGGCATACTTGACACTCGATTACTCCCAACGGCCTGTGCAATTCCTTTTTTTTGATTAAGAAGAGACCAGGAGGCAACGGAAGGCAACGGGTGTGTGTGAGCTATGTCATCACTGGTATGACATTGTTCGACTTGAACCTGTGTCCAATGCTTATTCCTGGTGACATACGTCATGGCAACAGTCCCTGTCAATTACTAGGCACTGAACACTTCGATCAGGCCTGTATGGAAACAAACATTCCCCCTCCCCACGTCGCGTATCACATGCAACTACCTCCGAGCGTCATCTGCCAGATCATCTCATACGCTCCACATATTTCCCGGCAGGATAATTTGAGCGGTTCTGGCAGATGTTTTAAAAAAGATTGAGATGATGGCAGAAAACATCGCCCATCCAACATGTTCCCTACTGAAGCGCTGGTTTCGCTATTTATCCTCTCCGTTGCGGATGCTAGTCCCATTTCTCGCAGAACTGGCAAAACTACCCTAGGCTTTGCGACGAAGATCAGTGCGAATGGTGCACGCAGCATTGTCGAGAGGGATCAGGCTCGTGCCAAATTGATGCAACAAGCTGGCAACCTGAACGACTCGACCTTGGATATTGAAATTGGAAAACGCAGCACATCGTTTGACGTCACGAATGCTGCAGTGACCTACACCGCCCAAGTTCAGGTTGGCAGTCCTGCATCTGAGTGTAAGTAGTTCATTGTGCTCGTGAACACGGGCTTTGAATTTGAAAACAACTAGACACGCTGTTGATTGATACCGGAAGTTCCAACACTTGGGTAGGAGCTGGAAATCCATACACCCCAACAAGCACCAGTGTAGACACCGGAAACACCGTTGTACGTTTTGGTCGGCTTTCTTTCATTTCCGTCGTCAAATCTGATGACGATGCGTTCCTAGTCTGTTTCCTACGGTTCTGGGAATTTCTCTGGAGAAGAGTGGACCGATACTGTCACATTGGCTCCCGGTTTGACAATCACGCAGCAGTCAATCGGTGTTGCTAGCCAAGCCACCGGTTTCGCTGGTATTGATGGTATTCTCGGAGTTGGTCCCATCGCCCTCACCCAGGGCACTGTGTCCGGTGTCTCCACCGTCTCCACGGTCACAGACAACCTGTACAGTCAGGGAGCCATCTCACAGGAGGTGCTTGGCATCTACTTCGTCCCCGCTTCTGCACCAGACAGCACTGGAGAACTCACATTTGGTGATTATGACAGCAGTGTCATTATCAGCCCCGTGAACTACGTCCCTCTCACCCTTACCGCGCCTGCATCGTACTACTGGGGTATCGACCAGTCGATCTCTTATGGTGGTTCGACAATCTTGTCTTCTACCGCTGGTATCGTTGACACTGGCACCACCCTCATTCTCATCGCCTCCGGTAAGACATATGATGAATCTATCCATCTTAACGCTCGTGTCTCACACTGTGTCCATGTAGATGCATTCGACGCGTACCAGTCTCTGACAGGTGCTACCATGGACTCTGCCACTGGCCTTCTCACCATCTCCCAAGCCCAATATGCCAACCTGCAGAATATGACGTTCAACATTGGAGGCATTTCGTACGACCTCACACCCAACGCCCAGATCTGGCCTCGCTCGCTCAACACCGCCATCGGTGGTAGCTCCAGCGCGATCTACCTTGTGGTTAACAGCATCGGTACTCCATCTGGTTCTGGTCTTGACTTCATCAATGGATACACCTTCCTGTACGTTCATGTTTCGTTTCCGGCTGCGAAAGTTGCTGCGGGTACTCATGCGTGTCATTTCACCCCATTTTAGCGAGCGCTACTACAGTGTCTATGACACGACTAACGGACAGGTCGGCTTCGCCAGTACGGCCTGTACCACCTCGACCCTCAACTGAGTTCTCCGCCGCGTAAACGGTGAAGAGCAGCCTGCCATGGAGATACCCAAGCGTCGCTGAAGACAAGCGCTCCTTTACCAAATGGAAAGCCTGCACGATTCTCCAGAATCCATCGACCTTAATCTATTCTTAATGTTAACTGGAGATATCCTATGAGGGGCCGGACTGGACAAAAATAAATAATTGTGTTTTCGTTGGATTGTTTTCGCATCACGGTCGAAAAGATTTGGATTTTGAAAAAAATCGTCTAAGAAAGAAGTTTCCACCATTTCAGGAAATACCCCTGAGGTCAGAGGCAGGGTTGGTTTGCTTCGCCCTGGGACCTTCGTCTTCTTCGTCCGATGCCTCGTCACCATTGTTCGGACCATGAGGCAAGTTGAAATTAGCAACCCAGGAAACAGAACCATTCTCTTTTGCACGGACAGCATCTAGGCCTACCAAAGTTGTGTCAGGCTCACCTCCGAGATCATCGGCTTTAGTCTTCGCGAATATGTATTCGACGGCCGGGAAGTGGAGCAACGAAAGTAAATGCCCTTCGGAGTCGTGTTGGCGCTTGGTCCGATAAACTGGAAATCTGATTCTCGTCGATGGAGAACAAAGGAGTATTCATACTAGGCTTACGCGTGGAATGACGCTGGGTTGGTAGCACCGCCACCATTAGTCAGCACCATTTCAATTTTCCGAGAGCGTTTGCAAGAACTGGATCAAAAACCATTTATCTTTTATGTAAAGTATTTTCTTTTCTTTTTTGTCCATCCGGGACCACTATAATATCCAGCGGTTCGCGGAAACACTCATGACAGCTAACTATTTATTTTATCTTTATCGTATCAGAGAAAATATGTAGAACACAGATTATCTGATGTCCAATCTGTTTTATGTACGTAGTAGATGACAAATTTAAATGTTCTTCAAAATTGCGTATGTTCTTGATGTTGCTCAAGTAAAAGCGAGCTACCTTAATTTGGCGATATGTATAGTTGCGGACACGCAAAGCCCACCGGTTCTATAACGCAAAAATATGAGTTTTCTACAGGAAACTGAGAGTGGATTTGGACTTAGATTGTCAAAAGGATGCAAAAAACACTGCTCCGAAGTTTTTCCCACGACATTTTTGGTGCGCCAAATTTTTGGGCCAATTTCCGGAATGTTGTGTACCCCTTTGGGGCTTTGGGGGTGATCTGAAGTGGACTGAAGCAAACCACGATGTCTCAACTTCTCAGTTGACGTTCAGTTGACGAAGAAATGTCAAGGTGAGGCCAATCCAGATGCCTGTAAGCCTACCCCGCCCCGACTTGATACCTACTGACCGCACGAGGCTGAGAGCATAAGCTTAGTAATCAGGGGACAGTTGCCTAATTGGGAAGGGACTAGCGTTCAATACCATCACACCACACATTTTTAGACAACTCTGATAGACCTTTTCTTTATGGGATCATCAACAACTCAACGAGAGGAGTCGTTTGCGCATTTTTCGGGATTTTTAGCTATTTTTTTCGTGTTGCGCCAAATTTTTAGGGTAAAAATTCTTCATTTTGAAGAATTTAAAGAATCGGCTCGTGGAATCCGTTTCTACTTACTCTCAGCATCATAAATAAATGGTTTTCAGTCAGGACTGATGTGTTGTGATGTCGCAAAAACTCAGCGACTATTGTGGTTGACTTTGCGTGTCCGCAACTGTAGGTCTTCACAAGTTGGACGTGCGCGTGAAGGTTGATGATCGACAGTTAATAGGCGCGTGGAGGTGGTTGTAACATGTTGTGGGATGATCGTTTGCGTACACGCCCAAAGTAGCAAACCATGAATTTGACATTTGACGAAAATTACTCCGTCGACCCCATTCCCGCGCCTGAGAAGTCTTTACGGTATGAACCAGGTGGGCTTAAACGATCCCCACAGAGTCGTAAAAACAGAGACACACAGATAACCTCACAAACTGAGGTCAGGCTGAGGTCAGGTGCAGGTGCACTCGGTATGAGCGTGGTACGGAGTAGTCGCCAAAATCTAACCACTTGAAAGCATCGGCTTGCTGGGATACTGTGCTCGTCAGCTAGCATGCTGAGCATATAACACGTTGAGGACAATTGGGGCCATTGGCTGGTGTTTGTGGGCCGTGGTTCTTCGCCAGAGCCTACCAGACTGATGCTGAACGAGTCTCACTCCATGTGCGAGAAGTGCAAGAAGTAACAAGTGTTGCAATTACAGACAACAAGTATAAAGTACATGAGACAGACTATTGGTGATTTCCGGAAGAAATGGGGGTAAAGAAATGTGTAATGGCCGCAGTTAACTCGTCCCAGATAATCTGACGAACGGATTGAACAAAATCATCTCGTTCCGTGGAAACGGACAGATCGAGGTCATGGAGCCAATCAGAGATGAAATCGCCCTCCATGGGGATACAAGGATTCCAGTTGGGCCACTGGTCACCAACAGGGAATGATGGAAATGCGGCTATGAAAGCCATCCAGAACAATTCGCGTACCAGGTACGAAGCCCCATCTTCAAAGTTGGCTGGCCCTTGCACCAGCCAGGACTCTATGGTACTTGCAAGCTCTTTCCAAGCTTCGCCATCTTGATGATCAAAATCCGGAGTCAATGGTAGAAAAGGAAACTGATCCTACGCACGATTGTTAGACGGAGACAGAAGAAAGCAAAGAGCCAGACCCGCAAACCTGTGAAAGCATTTGCGCAGCAACTGGGGCATCCTCTGGTGGTGGGGATGCCTCGCCGGAAGAATCCTCTTGAACTATGTGAGGTTGTATCTCGTTGTCGAATTGGTCTGGGAGTCTCACGAAGACTGTCACTGGCTAAATGGTTGCAAATTCAACGGGCCATCTCGGGAAGAAGAAAAAAACAACAAACTCACGACATTGGCTGGAAGTGACTGTATTTTCACGCTTCCGCTGAACTGAACTGAGAAAGTGAGTGGGTTTAAACGAAATCCATCGGGAGTAAGAACAGGATCAACAAGAAGGACGGTCGCCATGCCCAGAGGCCTCAGTGCGAAAATGTGGTGGTGAAGGTGACAGAGGATGGGTCATGTGACATTTCAAGACTTGATTTCAATCACCCTGCACCGCCGTGTGTTCGAAGTTCTGCGCCCATTTCCAGTCACAATTCGGTGCATAAACGTGTGGAGAATATGCCGAGACATTCCGCAAAGAAAGGATTCGATCCCAATGGTATGCCTCCAAGTCAATTCCCCCCTTGCAGAGTGATCTAACGGCGTGTTTAGTTTTTATTGTAGTGGACGAGAACCACGTTGAATGTAGAGTTTGCCCCAAGAAAGCTGGGGCATTCCTAATGATGCGTCTCTGTCATGTTGATAACCACAGCACGTCCAAAAAGCACCAACTTTGTCTCTCCATGCTGGACACGCCCACAAGCTCGCATCCCACTGTCCTCTGTGATGGACTGAATCCAACTGCATCCAACTCTGGTTTGGTGCTCTCGATTGACCCTATGCTGGCCACAGACAGTGGCGATACTTCATTCGGATTCGAAGCGGATCTCGACCACATCGAGTATCCACTAAGTGAACTATGGGATAACGACATGAGGGAGCGAACCATCGAATGTGTCGACTACTTCGAGGAGTTGCAGAGGAAGATTGAGCGAGGAGAAACACTTTTGGACTGTCTATTGCAACCTCTTGAAGATGAGCCAAGTCTCGAGACTGACGAGAGCCATTCAATCCAAATACAAGGTATTGATAGTTTCTATTACCGTATACAAGATTTAACTTTAATTTGGGACCCATCCAGTTGAAGCATTGTTCGCCGATCCTGAGGAAATGTCGCCAGATCGTGGAAATCGGGGTCAAGGAGGAGCTGCATCCCCTGACTCCCCATTCTATCCGTGGAACTCGAAAGCCGTGAGTGGTTCTAGGGTCTGTGAATTATATTTCTAATGTTCTCATCGCAGGACTTTGCAACACATCTTTTATTCAGTTCCCCCCGCCTCCGTTTCTCTCAAGTACAGCAAAAGGCAGTGCTCGCTTGGGCCAAAGCACTGGGTGCATCCAATGTCCCATCCCTATACGCACTCGAAAAAATGCGTTCACAAATCTCAACAACTCTGGGAGATCCCACGGAGCGGTTTACTACACCGTCAGGGAATACCTTCTATCTGAATGCCATCAGCAAAGCAATTTCTATGGTGAGTAATCTATGTTTGCGAGAGTTTTCTGCTGACAGGTTTGCCGCGCTAGGATTTCGCGAATCCATTGACACGATTCACCATGCAGGATTATCCTGAAGATGGCCAGGGTCGCATGTCTCAAGTTCATCATGGTGCGAAGATGCTTGAGGGGCTTCCCAGCAGCCTCGCTCCTCCATGTGTTCGAGTGAATCGTGATATTTTCTTCGTTGACGAACTGCTTCAGCAAAAGTCAAAGCAGTATTTTATTCCCAAAAAATTCTTCCAGGCGAGATTAGGGACAACTACTGAGGCTCAAGTCCTCGCGCTAGGACACAAAGTTTCCCGCACTGACGTACGTCAACTTTTTATCACAGCAACTTCATTGTAATGACACACAGTAGGTTGGCTTCAGTGTCGACCCGGAGCAAGTCATATGTCCAGTGGACACCTTTTCACGCACGTTCGAAGACATCCGACACCACCCGACCGAGTTTTCAGTTGGATTTACAGGTTAGTCAATGCCCTCCAAGTCCGTTCGCGACTTCCATTGACTTTCGAACTAGCATCTTCAGCTGGTCATGCAGAGCAAATGCCAAACCCGCTGCATGCGAAATCAGGGGGACGAATGGTTATCACAGTCCCCCTCATCATCTTTATGGATGATGTCTCGGGAAATGTCTCAAAACAATGGAATAAGCATCATGTTGTATACATGTCGAATGCAGCCATGCCACGCGAAATGCTTGAAAGGGAATTTTGCGTGCGTTTCGTGTCATCGTCTCCGTATGCTGCTCCGCTCGAGCTTATGCAAGGCGTAAAGGCGTCCATCCAGTTTGTGTCAATTACGTGCTCGTACTTCAAGTTGGATCTCACTCACAAACATTGTAAACAGGAAGGCGGCCGAGAGTGGAATCTTTGCCTGGGACTGCAAGTATCAAGATGAAGTCATGTTACTCCCTTATGGACTTTTCTTAGCGGGAGACAATCCAATGCAAGCTGAGGAATGCAGCCATGGTGGCCTCAAATGTAATTATCTTTGTCGCACGTGCAAAGTCGGCGGAACAATGGCCGACAAGCGGACAGACGACGGGTACACCAATATCTTCAAGGTGGGTATCGGAGTGTTCTCTGGCTTTGCCAATTTGACAACAAGTTCATAGTGTGGTGAACTACGAACACCCGAAGGCACTCGCGCTGAGATCAAAGAACAAGTCAGGTTATCGAAGCTATCTGGTGGCACCGACAAAGTGAAAACTGAGGTCAGCAAAACAGGCACACACGATGCGGCCACTGCGACTATTATTCAACATCTTCTGGAGCTCGGAAAACGCCTAAGGAAGCGGGAGGCTGGAAAAACGGCTCTGTCTGAGGCAGAAGTTCGTGCACAGCTCGAACAGGAGTTTGAGAAGCTGCTTGGGGGTTTATCTCTTGACGACCATATCAATCCTCTTCTTGGTATGACTGGCCTCGACATCCACCAGGACACGCCCACGGAGATTTTACACACCATTTTGCTTGGTGTCGTCAAATACTATTGGGGACAAACCATGTTTATTCTCGACAAAGCACACCTACTTGGCACATTTCAGACCCGTTTGGCATCTATCGAGAAGGACGGTCTTGGCTCGACAACGCTCGGCGCTGATTATCTCGTTCGCTACAAGGGCAGCTTAATTGGCCGACATTTCAAGAGTCTTGCACAAGTCATGCCCTTTTTGATTTACGACCTTGTTCCACAAATGGTCCTAGATGGCTGGAATGTCATCGGCAAGCTTGTTGTGCTCCTCTGGCATACGGTCATTGACAACACAGAAATCTATCTCGTACGTCAAACTCAGGAGCATAGATCAATCTGTTATGCTGACATTCCCTCAGGCTGATTTATCTCGCACGATCGAAGACTTTTTAACCATCTCTGCTCAATGCGCACCAAGCATTTTGCTCACGAAGGCAAAATTCCACTTCCTTCTCCATCTTCCAATGTTCATCAGACGATTTGGACCCGCAATCCTATTTTCTACCGAACGCTTCGAGTCTTTCAATCATGTGTTCCGGCTCGCCTCTATTTTCAGCAATCGACAAGCTCCAAGCCGCGACACCTGTCATACATTTGCCGAACAAGACAATGTCAAGCATATCGTTACCGGGGGATTATGGAAAGATCCCGTGACAGCCCGCTGGGTGAAAGCAGGCGATAGTGTTCTCCAATACATAGCTGATCACCCCGAGCAACGCGACCTTCTTGGTCTGCCTGATACTTCTTCCAGGCCCGTCGGTGAGCAATCTCCTTGTGAATATTTGGCGAGTCAATCTCATAGCAATCTGGACACCAGGTACAACTCACCGCCCAACCCGTGTTGGGCCAACGGGTACGCGCGAGGTTATTCCCCCGGCGGAATGGCAAAGAACCGATTGCGGAGCGCTTCTACGGTCCATTTCGCATCCAATCTCACCAACAGAACTCTTCTACGCAGTTGACTCGCTCGTGTCAGCTGACGGCGACAAAGCACATGTGAATAGTTATGTTGTTTTTCAACAAAACGATCACCTTCTCCTTGGCAAAATCTCCGAGATTCTTGCACCATACGACCACTCTAATAGAGCTTCCCACGTCGCCGTTCGCCAACTAGAATTTCTTCCGAAGCTTCACCCGAAGCTTTGCTTACCATGTATAAGGCTCACAATACCGGAGTTGAAGGTTGTTGTTCCCCCAAAGGTAGTTCATCTGAAGCTTGAAAGGGTGGTTTCTGAATGACTTTAAAGGACATCCTGTGCACTGTCAATGTTCAGCATGATTGTGCTGCTTCTGGATGCAACGAGGTCCAGACGATTCAGGAACACCAAGAACGTTTAATCACAACAAGAACGACAAATATCGTGAACCACAAACCTACAAACGCATACCTTCTCAATATCCATGCCCTCCACAATTATCAGCGCATCGCTGCAGTACTCCCACATTCACTCCGTTCCGAAGGCAAAGTTTCATTTGTAGATGATCATCAGACGGTCCGTCTTCAAGCTGCAAAACTCGTACGTTCAAAGAAAGTAGCCGAAGGAACCGGGGACACTGGCAATGATGCGAGCGTCCCGCAAACCATGGACTCTGCGCCTGCTTTCGATAGAGCAAAGAAGCCAAAGGTGCCAACGAAGAAAGGAAAGAAAACGGCAACCGTTCCAGCAGCCATTCCAGCGACCGTTCCGGCTATCATTCCGGCGACTGTCTCGACGACCGTTCCAGCGACTGTTTCGACGACCATTCCAGCGACCATTTCCATTGCGGCGGGGTCAAATATGGATCACTCCACGCACCCGCTGGCACGTCCTCTCCCACCTCAATATCACTATCCAGCGGTACAAATGGATCTTTACAACACTTTTCCCCAACCCGCTTTAGCTGTTGCACCATATCCGGGACCGGGGGGCATGCAACACCACGGAAACTGGGAGCCCTCTGCAGGTTTCTACCATGCTTCGTATGGAACGCCTTCGGCAGCCACATATTCATATAGTTCTGATGGTCGTATCATGTATAATTATCAAGGCAGTAGTTCAGTACATCACATCCCATAGTCTTTATCTCAGAAAATATATATCATTTCAGAGCTTGCAAACGAATGGTGGGGTCTGGGCGATTACGTTGTCACATTGTCCTGCGCCCCACCAACTTCAACTTCAACCCTGTAACACCCGGGCCTCAACGTTCACCCCTCAGTGCCTCTCACCAATCCGTCCAAACACCCGGGCCAGCATGAGTCTCTTGCAGCGTTTCCGCATGGACCACGGGGAAACGGGTGGTCCTGACGCTCAACACAACGGCCCCAATGGGCAGAATGACAGTTTGTCGGGCGCTGACAACGCGAATGGCAGGACGCCATTGTCGGCCAGGCGCGCTTCCAGTATTAGCCCGCCGTCCACTCCTAGCGGGACCGTGGCACGCCAACGTGCTCGATCTGATTCAACAGAGTCAGTCTCGGAGCGCGAGTTGAAGCGGCGTAAGCACCACGCAGCTGAAGTCTGCAAGGAATTGAATCTTCCCGAGAACGCGCTAGACAATTTTGCGGCGGTACGAACCTTCATGAACATCCCAAGCTCGCCTCATAGACTGATATCTTGTCTCAGATACAAACGACAGCTCAGATGTTAATAACTCTCCAAGGCACCCTTCTCTCTCGATTTAATGACAAGAAAAGGAATGCCGCCCGAGAATTTATCCATTCTGAAGACTTCAAGGTTAGCAACACCCTGTAGACACCAAGAGAGTGGAGCTCACGACCATTGACTTGAAGGATATTTTGAAGGAGCGCCTTCGAGCCTGTCTGCTGTCCCCAAATTTGACAGCGTATTGGAATCGGCTTGCAGAAAACATCCTGGTAAGATATGAATGACTTAGAGACACTGAAATGAAGGAGACTTACCTGAGCTGTCTCGATATCATTAGGCTTTCGCGAAGAAGAATTTAGAAACATTCAAGATTCCCGCTGAAGCCCTGGAAGATCCTGAGCTTGTGGGTGTCATCGAGGCGATGATAAGCCAGCTTCTTACCAGCCAGCGGTCAAATATGAAGCAGAAGGTAGTAAATTTAAAGTTTTCGTCATGACCGGATGACGCTCATATATGTCTATTTATGTTAAGTTGACGAAGAGTATCAAAGATGGAATTCATATCTCACAGCTGTCAAGGACATTGGCGTCGCGAGGGGGATATGAGACTACATCAAACCACTGGGCACGGTTTGCATTCTTGGTGAGCATTCATATTTCCCCGCGTTCTTGGTACTTATCTGGCTCAGCGGGCAACGTTAGAGACTTTTAATCAGATCGTTGACGAATGTGCTGCGAAGACGGCGGCCTCCAAGCAGGCTAAGAAGACACAGAGTGGTCCAGCAGTTACAAACGGCGACGATGCTGACGGCGATGCCGCTCCGAGTCCTGCCGACGACGACGGCAGCAACGCAACAGGTGAAAATAGCACAGCGGCGGACGTGAGGAACAAGCTTGCGACAAGAATATGGACGCTAGGTGACTTCTGGGAGTTTGTTGATCTGCTCCTTCTGGACGTTCGAAACGAAGCCACAGAGAAAGAGGAAACTCCAGAAGGCCGCAAGAGATATCTTGAATCGTTAGTTCATTCTTTTTCGAGTGGACGTCGCTCAACCTTTCACGCCTTAGATTTTTCACAAGTTGGCTACAGAACGACTTGAAGAAGTATCCTGGAACGGCCGAGCATCCTTCGATTCCCGCCTTCGACCAAGTTACAGTTGCGTGGCAGAAGGCTATTCACACCGGATTGATTTGGTGTTGATCATCTGATATCTGTTCCTTCTCGTTCTCCATTGGTTTCTCCCCCCTTCCAAGTCCATTCTTTCCACGTTCTGCTCTCATAATTCATTTCTCCGCCTCCCCCCCTCACCCCCGTAATTTTGTCTCTTATGGTAGATAGTAATTTTTTCTTCCGCCCATCCTGAGTCCCCCGAGCCGCTCCCTTCCCCTTTCAATCCCTCTGATCTTATTATCATCATTTAATATACTTTTGTCGACCTGTGGCATTCCTACTGACCGCGCAATGCATTTGTTTGACTTACCTTCATGTGTGAGAGCACTTCTCCATATTTCGCCCAGGTAAATACAACGAATGTGTATGGCCTGCACAAGGTTGAAACTGATACATAGCATCTGTGAGAGTGATAGTCTACAAATATCATGCTCCATGTCACTGCTACCTTGCGAGGAACATCATGATGGACTCATAGCCTCGCTCACGTGCACCATTCATCCTGACCTCAAGCTGACCTCAGAATCAAGGCTCTTCGCAGCTGCGCTGTTACACAACTGTGACGTTCGGAAACAACGTGACCCGATTGTCACCCGAGACATACTTATGACAAGGCTAATTTCACATTTACGGTATGGCACTAGCTGACCAAAGTGGATGGTCATGGAAAACGAACACGGAGGGTTAGGCGCAATATTGGCCAGGCGTTCGGAACCTTCGGCCAGTTTCATGTAATTTACCATACTGTCGTTACATTTGACGGAATTTACTTCACTGTTAGCGCGAGAATGCTGACCTGACCTGGACTCCCTTTGTCATCAGTGGTACCTCAGAGAGAAATGAGCGTGTAACCGTTGCTACACATCTATCGTTCCAGCGTTCGAAGTACGTAATCGAGTGCTCGCAAGAACGTCTTTCCAATCACCTGCGTCCTCTCGAATTCCGCATCCGAAGACATGGCATGGGATGATCGGTTCTCGGCATAATCGCTCCACGGTGTGTTGAGCGAGAGAAACACGATTCCATCATGAGGCAGAAGCTCTCTAAGCACCACGTGTTGCAGATAGACTGGTCGGAAATTCAGCGTGTGTGAGAGACGCTACCCAAGGTTTTCTTGCCTTGTGTGTTGTAGAGCAGTGTCCAAGGGTCTTCGAGTCCGGCTTTGTTCAAGGCATCTGCGTCTAGAAACGCTGAAAGCTGATATATGAGATCGAGTTGCTCGGTCGGGAGGGATGGGTGGTGCTGCAAGAACGTAGGTATCGTTCCTCTAACCCTCCAAAGGGAGCGAGGTTGGAGAAAGGCCATTCGAGCGGTCCCTCGGCCTGGTAAACGATACCAAGCTCCCGCCCATATCAACCTTTTCCTTTTGCTCCGACGAACCTCCTGTCGGATGGCTTGCAAAACCTGAAAGACCTCCGGCAGGAAACGCGAGATCGTGAGATGCACAGCAACGTTGAGTATTTCGAGCGGTCGCGAAGCTGTTGGAGAAATAGCCATCTCGTTTTGATTCTTGATATCGATCGCCCTGCGTGTTTTATCGACATAGTCCGGTGCGTGTTGTAAGAACGACCAGTTTCCAGCGTACGTCGAGCCGGGTGGACTCAGAGGTCCTCGTCCGAGGATAAGGACATTCGCTTTCCGAGCAGCTGCGAGCCAAAAACTCTGGCTCAACCTGACGCCCGTCATCGGATCGAGGAAGGGCATCGTATACTCCCAAGAAGTCTCGTCAGGGGCAGCAAAGAGGGTATCAGAGACGATGTAGTTGACAACCGCAGACTCGGTTTCGATGAGCTCTTGTGTGGTCGGAGGTTTGACGTAGCGCGACTTTTCCTTTGGCGAGGAACCCTCAAGTTGGAGAGGGGGTGGTAAGCAGATGCGATGATGAGTACAGAATTTGGGACCCAAACAAGGAAACGGCTGGTCCTCTGCGTGTTCCCTGTGTTGCAGAAGGTGTGTATGAAGTCGATAGATATGGTCACCGCCGATCATTGTGGTCCTGGTTCCGGCGAGAGAAGCACATAGATCGAACGAGGTATCTTCTTCATTTCCAAAGGGCAAATGTGAACGATGGGTACGGAAAGCGTGAGACCCTTCGACTTTGCTCGAAGCGTGAAGCAGAAAGTCGTCGAGGGATGCCTGGACTCGCTCCACTTTTGTGCGCTGGCGATCCGTGGTCCTCCTAGACTCGGACATCGTCGAATTAAATCGCGTACCATGCTCGCGGTCCCAAAGAAACAGATGCAGGGCCTCGTTCACCGAATCCATCGCAGTTTTGAGCGAGTCCTGTGCAAGCGAACGGGAATCACTGGCGGGGGGTGTTCGGAATACATCGCGCACCAGCGGCCATTCGTAGAAGAAGACCACTGCCAGAGTAAGAAAAAGCCAAAGGTATCTTCTCCGTCGAATCATCTAAAATGCAGTCCTTTGAGATGTTTTAGCGGGAGGAGATAGTTTGATTATTTTTCTTACGAGTGGCCGATAAGAGGTTATCGGAGAAATTAACTCAGTAATTCATCCCAGACACTACCATAGCAGTGACTGGCACCGCGTGTCCGCGTTGCGGGAAAGTCATGCAGGCGACCATCTCCACGACAGTACTCGGGAAGCGGAGAAAATCGCATTTTGTTCTGCGACTGTCCTCCAGTCCATCACCTTCAGAAGCTTCGACAGCCCTCGCAACAACTTCTGCAACTACACCCAAATTGCCACCTATCGTACCCCTCAAAATCAGCAAGAAATCACGCTACCCATGCACGTATTCCGAGTGCACGAAATCATACTCGAAACCGTCGAGGTTGGAGGAACACTACCGGTCGCATACCGGAGAGGTCAGGGGTGCTGTATCTCCAGAGTCTGTCGGGATCTCATACTCTCTATGTAGCGTCCATTTACCTGCAATGAATGTGGAAAATCATACTTGCGAGAGACACATTTACAAGCTCACGCAAAGAGTCACTTGTCCGAGTCGGAAAGACCATATTTGTGTACCGAATCTGCGGAATGTAAAAAACGATTCTGGACGCTTCAACATCTCGTCGTCCATGAAAATACCCATAGAGGTGACAAGTCGTATATTGTTGGTGTTTCCTCGTATGAGATTCACATGTTTCATCTGACATTTGTTCAGTGCCCAGAGGCAAACTGTGACGAGGTGTTTGCAAAGCACCACCAACTACGTGCTCACATATGTGAGGCTCACTCCTTGCCGGGAACAAAACCATATATCTGTTCACATCCAGGATGTACGAAATCGTTTGCAACCAACCAAAAGTTGCGTGGTCATATAAAAACACATGACGGTATGGTTTGAATTCTTGCCCTCAGGGGCGTTATATTCATGTCGGCCCACCAGAAAAGCGATATACTTGCTCGCACCTTATTTGTTTACCGGGGCCTGACAAGGATCCCGTGTACTTTGGGACATGGACAGCCCTACAAGCACATATGCGCAACCTTCATCCCCCAGCATGCATGCATCCTTCATGTAAGGGGCGCACATTTGCATCACAGCACAATCTTAGAGCCCATCAAAAGTTGCATGAGCAGCAGGAAGTGGAAAAACGACTTTACACAGTTGACAGGGACGAAGATTCCACCGATGGCGAAGGTTCTAATCCACGCAAACGACGACGTGGTGGTGAACTTGGCCGAGACTGGAAGTGCGACTTCGTGGGGTGCGGTAAAGACTTCAAATCGGTAGGTCCTCTTGGATCTATTGACCCGACAACTCACAATTTCCTATAGAATAAAGCACTCACGACGCACCACAACGTCACCCATCTCGGCCAGCGTAACCATGTTTGCCCCCACGTACACTGCAAGAGTGCGTTTGGGTACAAGCATCTTCTCGATCGCCATCTCGCGAAGATACACTCCTCGACAGTAGTATCCTCGGAGGACGACACTGGTGCTACCACCGGGGAAGACATGGATATTGAGGCAATCACCGGCCTGGCATATGCGACCCGCTCACGAAAGTCAACATCCATACGATGCCCATACCCCCATCTCGACGCGCTGGTGGCGTCGAGTGTAGAACCGTCCGGAGCTTCTTCTAGCAAGACTTGCGAGCATGTCTTGACGCGTGCCTATGACCTTCGTCGCCATCTCAGGTCGGAACATGGAATAGATACCGATAAGGCGAAAGTAGATGCTTGGGTCGGGGCGCAGAGGCACGCGCAGCATCTGGATTCTATCTAGACCCTTAGATTGCGCCTATACGATTGCTTTCCGGTTGGGCATCACTGACCCTTGATTGTTATTGACGCTCCATTCCAGGTGAGCATTTCATGATCAAAGATCCGACCGTGTTTTGTTCGATGTTCCATTCTCGAAACCCTGGCACTGTATCGGTGATTTTCTAGGACCCCACGTAAGTTTTCCGCACGCAGACACCCCAGAATCTATGAGCAGGGTCCGCTTCCATTCCATTCCCACGAGCGACATGAACCCTTGCAATGCCTCGAGCCTCGTGACGACTTTCCTATCCGGCGCCTGAGATTGATCTATCGATTTGTAGAAGTGTCAAATGTATGCTGCTGTTTGGTACCATCGATATGTACAGCCCTAATTGGCGCTCGGAGGAGTATGAAGGGCCGAACTGGCTAGTCTAGTCGTCGTCTTACCCTTCTTTCTTGGTTACCATCTCCAATGAACACGGCACAACAGAGGCATAGTTTCACCGCCCTCAACTCCACGTTCTTCGTCGACCCCGAGTACCAGTTCGTCAAGGAACTCGGTCAGGGTGCTTATGGTTGCGTTGTAGGAGCACGACACAGGAGATCGGGTGAAGGATGTGCGATCAAGAAAATCACCAACATCAACACCAAGGTAAGCTTCTTGAATGATATATATGCAGGTCTTTTCATCTGTGATTTGTAGCGTATCTTGACGAAGCGATGCCTTCGCGAGATCAGGTATGTGTCTGGTAGCTTAGGTGGGGAACTCTGGGGCTGATATCGTACGTGGAGGTTGTTGCACCACTTTAGAGGACACAAGAACGTGAGTGGCATATCGTCGTCGAATTTGATGTAGAACAGCGGACTGATCGATATTTCTAGATCACTTGCCTGTATGACATGGACATCGTGTTCCAACCCAACGGCAATTTCGATGAAGTTTATCTCTACGTGCGTGATATGTAGCTCTCATCCCCGCATACAACCAACGTTGTCTATCCATTCTGTAGGAAGAACTCATGGAGGCGGATCTCCATGCGATCGTAAGTTGCTGTCCGAATCATTCGGCTTCCGTTAATCATGTGTCCCTCAGATTCGTTCAGGACAACCCCTTACAGATGCTCATTTCCAGTCATTCTTATACCAAACCCTCTGCGGCTTGAAGTATATCCACTCTGCAAACGTGCTCCACCGTGATCTCAAGCCAGGAAACCTTCTCGTCAACGCCGATTGCGAGCTCAAGATCTGTGATTTCGGTCTTGCTCGAGGGTACACCCCTGGAGGTGGTTCGTCCAAGTCAGCTGGAAACCAGGGTTTCATGACGGAATATGTCGCAACGAGATGGTACCGTGCTCCGGAGATCATGTTGAGCTTTGCAAATTATGTGAGTGTATCCATTGAGTTTCACGTTTTGATAACTGATGATTGTGACGATTGTCACGCAGACCACTGCCATAGACGTCTGGTCCGTTGGCTGTATTCTCGCTGAACTCCTTGGTGGAAAGCCAATCTACAAGGGCAGAGAGTAACTCACATCTTATACGCCATGTGTATGAGTTACTGACTCTTGGCATCCGCAGTTACGTCGACCAATTGAACCAGATCTTGCATTACCTGGGTACACCCTCTGAGGACACCCTCCGTCGGGTTGGCTCACCCCGCGTTCGTATTGTTTGCATGTGATCAGCGCATATATGCTGAAACGACCATCGTCTTGCAGGCCCAGGACTACATTCGATCGCTACCCATCAAACCCCGTGTTCCATTTTCTACCTTATACCCTCACGCCAATCCTCTCGCAATTGACCTTCTCTCAAAAATGCTTTATTTCGACCCTGCCAAACGTATTAGCTGCGAGGATGCCCTCAACCACCCCTACCTCCAAGTATGGCATGACCCCGCTGACGAGCCTGTCTGTGAAAAGGTCTGTTGATGCTTCCTGTCGACGCCTATAGTCAGCTGATTTTCTTTCCCTCTTCGTGACCCATTCTACTCGCCCCGCCTGATCTGACAGAAATTTGATTTCTCGTTCGAGGAGGAAGATTCGATCGAGGGGATGAAGAAATTGATCGTCGAGGAGGTGGCCTCTTTCCGCGCAGACGTTCGCCAACAGACCCGGGCTAGCGGCCAGCTTCGCCGACAGGATAGGTGAGCCCTCGTCCTGTTCCAGATCCCGATCCAGATCCCGTTACGCCAGTCCTGTGTCTCTCATTCACTCACCGATCGCTGATCATATTCGTGTTCCCTGCATCTATAGCCTCCCCATCCCATCTCGTGACGAGATCCTCAACTCGCCCGTGCAGGATTACGGTACCGGCGCCACGTCTGGGTACACCGTCCCAGCTCAGAAGCCCCCGACACCCATCATGGACGACCCAAGCGACGAGCTCGAGAGAGAACTCGCCAAGGCGCACCCCGGAAAGCGCTGAGTCTCTGGTCTCTGAGTCTTAGACGACCAGGTCCCTGGACACCTCATTCATTTTCATTTTCGTCTTTGGTTCCGATTTGCGTGGAATATTTGGAACATGATATTATACCTCGTCGTAGAATACGGATGTGAGGAATGTGCACCACGACCTGACCTTTTTCTCGATCCGCGTTCTTCACGTTTCTGGTTGTATGTACAGTGTTTCGCTTCGTCGCTGTAATCTGATGTATTCCGTATTCGCGTTGGATCGTGGGTGGGTTCAAGCTCTTGGATGCAAGAGTCAACGAGATGGAGGGTAACACAGACTGCGTGATGATGCACATGTTTGGGACCATACTAGCCTAGAGTAGGTGACTACATATCATACTGGGGTTATCATGACGATGAAAAGGTACAAGATGAGACAAAGGACTATTGACCATCCGTTGTAGGGAGAGAACAATTATAAAGGTAACACAATGAAAAGTTGGATATATGGAAGAGAAGATGAAGGACTTGGATTCAGACTTCGAGTTGGGCATACATGTGCATGCTCACTGGCACGTCATGATACGCTCGACATCCGTGAGTGACGTCTTGATGCTCTCGACGATGCAATTGATCAGGGGCTGGTAGTCACCCTCCCATGCCTATCATGAGTGAGCACGAGCAACGTCGAAACCTCAAAGTGTCCACTCACCGTATTCATGCTTTCATAGTATGCACTTCGCCATACGGGAGAGATGCACACGGGCGGGTATCCGTGGCGCAGAAGTGGGATGGATGAAAGCAGTCTTGCCATGCGTCCGTTTCCGTCCTGTCCACGACATGATACTTTGGTGAAATACGTCAAATCGAAAGGAGGACCACTCACATCAAAGGGATGACAACGCGTGAACGTCACATGTATCCACGCCGCCGTCGCAAACGGATTCCTCCATCTCGCGATGTATTGCTGCAATGGCATTTATCCAACGACAAAGACTCGTATGAAAGCAAGTTAGACGTACCCTCGCCATCTTGCAAATATAATCCAGCTGCTGGTCCACCTGCTCTACAGGACAAAACGCGAGGTTGTATTGATGACTTCTCACCACCGCCGATCTTTGTGTCGCTTGGCGTGTCGATCCGGCGTTGACGTAGTGTACTGCACGTGCACCTGCGCATTCGCGACCAGCGTCGCGGATCTGGATTTTGGACGAACGCATCAGTTTGGAGTGGATTTCCTTGATGGTCGTTGTCGTTAGTAGTTCGACACGATCAAAGATGGGCAAGAGGGATGCGTAGGCCTGTTTTTGTTGCAAGTTACCATGATTGTTCATTAGGTGTTCGGGATCAGTTGAGAGCAGGGGGGAGAACGTGTTGGACGCTTTGGTCAGTCAACATCTTTGTGAGTGAGGGTGACACGTGCCTCGTCGAGATCGAGTAAACTATCAATGAGTGCGTCTGGATCCTTGAGATCGCTCTGTGGTGTGAATTGTACGAGAGAAGATATGAATCCATATCGCGTCAATGCCTCGATGGACTATGAAGCCAAATCGATGTCAGATGTGCACCACGAGTGACGATAGCAGCAACTGCTTGGATCAGAGAGATCGACGCACCTCGGGCAAGAGTTCGCAGTCCTGGTCGAGATGGAGAGCCTGAAGCCAATTGTAATTGAGTAGCTGTCGCTGGTTCCTAGACGTTCGCCATGCGTTGAGGATGTCTGAATGACAGGAAGGGAGCATCGGCCAAGAGAACGGGTTGGCGAACGAACGGGCAGCTTTCCAATCCTGGAAGAACCTCAGGCTATCGCTCTTGTGTGCTAAGCACAGGGAATGTGGAGCGGGAAGGGATTCAAGTCAGAGTCGACCCCAATGGACGGTCGCCCGAAGGAATCATGGAGGCTCACCCTGTTGTTCTGCATCTCCTTGAGCCCGGTTCCTCACCGCCGAAACAAATTCTGCGAACGATGCGCACTGAGGACCTGCATCGATCGAGTTCAGCACCTAAACAAGCATTCGGTCAAAGCTCGCCCACGATCACAACTCGTATGCACGACCACGTACCTCGTCATAGAGCTCCAGCGCAGTGCTCAAAGAACCACCCGCGGCGCGTACGTCCGCAACGCGGACTTGAAAGAACGGAACTGGAAACTTAGGAAGGTAATAATCCTCCCAGGAAAGCGCAAGGTGGCGGAGGCAACGCTCAATGTCAGGCGGTGCAGAGGCATTGTGAAGACGAGTAACCATCTCGCACAGAGTCTGGGCATCATCGGCGGGTACGATCTCTGGGAGAACCTACTCCCGAGGACATGGTGGAGAGGGCATTGACGGTGAATGGAGGTCACGGAACGGAACAAGGATCGCCGCGACGATGTATCGATATGTGTTAAGGCGAAAACAATGGAAAGGACGTCAAGATACGTACGACTAACTCGGGAACCGAGGTGTAATCCCATCCCGCGATATGGATGGGAGCGAGCTGCGGACTGTGGAACGGGACGCGGAATTCAGAATCAGACGCCACGTTCATCACGATCGTTTGAGAAGGATGACTGCGTTGTACACTGCGAGCGCGTCTGATAAGTATCGACATGTCGGGCCACCACGGAAAGCAAGCAAGCAAGGCAGATGAAACGAAAAACAACAAGTGTGGAGTAAAGTGGAGTCCTACCTTGGCAATAACTTCCTACTTGCGACCGCTCCCTCACGGTACGGAAAGAAACGGAAGAGAAGATGTTTACCTCTCGATCTTGACTCCTTTAACCGGTCCGTAGGATGCTGGCGGGGAACGGGGTTGCGGTACTAGCTTCGACTTGGCTTCGATGTGTCGGTATCGAGTATAGACAGGCGCATCCATCGTGCCACATATATTTCGGTTGCAATGCTGCTATGTCCATGTACCTGCAGGGTGACCTTGCAAGGATGTCCACATGTCCACCTTGCCCCCAAGGGCGCAACAGATCTGTCTATATTTGACACCCAGAACAACTACCGAATGCTTATTGGCGGGAGATGGGATCGATTGGAAACCGTGGGGTTAGTGACTGGCTAGTGCGCCTCGAAGAACGGCGCAGGCCGCTATTCTTGATCTCTGTAGGATCAAATCGTATGACTAGAAAATTTGTTTAATCGTCATCTAGGCCGCCGCGCCGCCGCCTCCATGCTCTGACTATTACTATGCTTAGTGCTATACTAAAAGCCATGCGAGACAGCTGGACAACATACCAACCCCGAAATGTGAAAGCAATAAGCCACATTATACATTTGAATACACCACAGGTCTATCAACGATCCTAATTTCATCCTCCCCCCTGGATCTCTATTTCGATCTGCCCGCCGTCCTGTTTTGGACTTGTCCTGCGCACACTGCGCACCGCATCCAGGTCGACAGCGGCAACACTTATGGCTGCGTCTTGACAGCCTCCACAAACGCCTTCACCTTTTCCGGATCCTTACCCGAGCCATCCTCAAGCTCGACGCCCCCACTCACGTCCACCGCCCAAGGACGCACCCGCTCGATAGCTTCACGCACGTTATCAGGCGTGAGCCCGCCCGCAAGGATCAACGGCATGCGAGCCTGCCGCAAAGTTTGTTCGGTTCCACCGCCATTCACATTCGCGAACTCGCCCGCATCGACAACCTCTCGTGCGCGGACCCAGTCAACAGTCTTCCCACTCCCACCACTCAATCCATCACTCCGCTGTGCGTCGAGAAGGACGAATGAGTGCAATCCCGGCCGAGTGACCTCGCTCAAGGTGTCCCGTGTCCTATTTGCGTTCAAACCAGGACCTTGAACGTGGAACGCCCGAACGACAGGGACGCTGATGAACCGAGCCCACTCGAGGGGTTCCGCACCATGTAGCTGGACCGCATCCAACCCGACACAGGTGACTATCTCTTGGACAAGATCCAGGGGAGCACCTTGGAATACACCCACGAGTGCAGGACGGCGGTGAGGGCGTGCGAGTGTGCGAGAGAAACGATGTGCATGGCCGGCGAACCAAGGGGTGTTGTCGTCTCCAGTGGTCTCTGCTTCTATCTCCGCCGCTGTCTCTCCGTTTGGGCTCACCTTTGCGTCACGCCATGCATGGAGGGAACCCGCTATCGATCGCGCCATGTCCATGGAGACGTAACGCTTGCTGGAGGGTACGAAAATGAGGCCCAGCATGTCTGCACCTGCCTCGGCAGCAACCAATGCATCCTCCGCGCTCTTAATCCCACATATCTTCACCAATGGCTTCTCCTGTTCTTCATCCGGTTGTGGAGGCAATGGCCAGTCAAGTAACTGGTGTATGAACGCCCTCGGGTCAGCAGCTCGCATGAGTGACTCGCCAACGAGTACTGCGCCAACACCCTCTGCTGCGTACCCGCGGACATCCTCTGGCGTAGCGATCCCGCTCAGAGCACAGAGGATGACGTCACGTCCAGTTACCATATCTGCGAGTCGACTTGTCGTACCCATGTCGACATTGAAGTTGTGCAGATTCCGGTTGTTGACTCCGATGACTTTGGCCCCGAGATCGATCGCGATCTGCATCTCCTCTGCACTGTTCACCTCCACGAGAGGTTCCATTCCGAGGGAGAGGGAATAAGCGTATAATGCGTTGAGTCGCTCACGAGGGAGCATGGCGACGATGAGGAGGACGGTATCTGCACCCTGGAGGCGTGCCTCTGCGATCTGGTATTCGTCTAGAATGAAGTCTTTCCGGAGAATCGCTGGTCGGTGCGGTAGCGAGTCGATCGCCTGCCGAGCGAGACGCATGTCGAGAAGGGAGCCCTTGAACCAGGTTGGTTCAGTTAGAACAGAGATGACGGAGGCACCAGCGAGGGCGTAGGTGAGTGCCTGTTGAGCTGCGTTGGTATTGAGTGCGATGTCACCCTTGGACGGGCTTGCACGCTTGATTTCGGCCATTAGTGCTGGTGTTTTGGATTTCAAGCGAGAGACGATGGGGATGAGTGGTGGGGCGAGGTGGAGAGAAAGGTGGGCCTCGAGATCGCAGAAGGAAGCGCCTGAGAGCGATTTTGCGTGTTCGACGTCCTTGAGTCGTTGTGCGTAGATCCGCTCAAGAATCGAAGGCGCTTTTGTTTTCAGATCGGACCGTTGTGCCCCCCGGTCCATTTTGGCTGCGAGGGCGTTGTATGGGAACGGTGGGAGGGTGGCATCCAGGACGAGCGAGTGGGGGTTTTCCCTCCAGGTGCCGCCTTTGAGATCAAGGAAGTTACGGATGAGTTGGTCGCCTCCTTCCGAGAGAATACTCTCTGGGTGGTACTGAACCGCTTCGAGCGCGAACTCGCGATGCCGGACGCCCATGATGACTCCACTCTCCTCGGTTGCGCAGGTCACCATGAGTTCTTTGGGAAGCGTCTTGAGTGAAGCGCTGAGGGAGTGGTATCGGGTGGACATGATGCCCTGAGGGACTCCTTTGAAACATCCACGACCATCGTGTTTGATGGGACTGAGCTTGCCATGTTTGATCTCTCCGGCGTAGCTGTATCCGTGTCAATGAAAGACGCTCATGAATGAACGGTCAGTTGAACGCACCCAATCGTACCACCATAGACGTCGACGATGCACTCTAGGCCCATACACACCCCGAGAACGGGCACCTTTCCAGTAAAGTAATGAATCGCATCACGGGATACGCCCGAGTCCGTCTTCGGGTGCCCTGGTCCAGGCGAGATGATGAGGGACTTGATGTTCAGCTGCGGTAACAACGATGCAGGGATCGCATCGTTGCGCACTACCGTTACTTTCGCGCCAAGAAGACAGAGCTGCTGGTAGAGATTCCAGGTGAACGAGTCAAAGTTGTCGATGAGTAGACAGTCTATTGGGCCTGCTAGTGCGGGTGGGAGTGCCATGATGGTTGATGTCAGTGTGAGCCTCGTCGTCTTCGCAGTATTTATGAGCAGGAATCAGAGGATGGCTGAGGATGGGTCGAGAATGAGCTAATTGTTTTCGGTGCTGATGATGACCGCGCTGATTTGCGTGAGAGGACTTGGTCCAACTTGATCATCAACCATACAGTGAGCATCAGCCTTCACAACCCGATTCTATTGTCAGTCAATCAACATGATTGATACTGGTCCAAGTATTGGCCTTGGGATGCAACTTGGGCTCATCTGAACATTGCCCTAGACTCTGCACCAAAGCTGCCAGTACGGTTCTGGATTCTGGAGAACACCGTATGTGCTAGTTAACTAGCACACCGTCCAAATGGTAACATTATCTAGTAAATCTGGCTCTCAACTCGCAGCGCTTCGAACGCGATTTGGACTGGCTGCCTGACCCACGGGAGCAACATGGATGACTGGCGCAACCCGGGCCGGAATTTCGCCGCCACTGTGCGTGAGTATGCGCGACTTGAATCAGCGAACGACGTGATCTTTCTTGACTTCGTTTATCATCCTGATTGCCAGCTTGTTCCTCTACACGTTCCGCAGAAGCAGCCCTTCGTACGTTTGACTTGAACCTCGCTCTCTGGCCTGCCTTCTTGCGGAGTTCTTGATTCTTCCCCGACGTCTGCTTGCCCTAGTCATCCGAGCCACGAAACTAGGCCATTCGAGTGGTCATTTGTGATGCAAGATAGTCAGCTCACGCTCATGCGCATCATTCAAGAACGGTATACGAATTCAGAGTTTTGGGTTTCTCTCCTCGTGTCATACGGCGGTTGGGGATGAATTGACGCCGGATGAGGTGCTTCATCTCGCGGCTGCGATGCAGTTTTCTGGGTTCAATGGGGACGTTGTGGATGGTGAATGATTCGGTCGCTCATGAGGTGGTAACGCGGTTCTACAGAGAGATGTTCAAGCACGAGGATCTCGATTTCGAACGTGCAGCGACAGCGTTGAACATCGCGGTCAGGAGCTGGTGCCGTTGGAGCAACGGATCGTTTTCATTCACATCGGAATTTGAGCTTTCATCTGGGTGAAAATGATTTCGATGCCAGTGATATCCCGTACCCGTACCTTTTGATATTTTGTCAAGTCGGGCTTTTGTGTTACTTCTAATGCCCCTTCTCCTCACCACTGTGCAGTTCGTATAGTACCTGGCTCGTAGATTCGGGACAGATCTGTTATTCCACGTCGACACCGATCTATTCAGACATCAACAGAGACCATACCTTGCCCTCATCTGTATTCGTGTCACTCGCCCGATGTGATCAGGAGACTTGCAGTGAACGTACGGGAAACCGGGGCCGCCAGGATAGAGGTTGGCCACTTGAATACGTTGACAGGTGACATCCCACACCGAAGACAGGGCAGCCACACACTTAGGACGGATCACTGCGTTGCACACGAGTTGCAGTCAATTTGGCAACAAGAAACTAGAACTATAATCCGAGTAGAACGGTGAGAATCACCTCTTACCGTCTTGGGTTTCTTGGTCTCTCTAAAGTATTTCGAGGGCATGCATGACTGCTCAACGAGTCAATAAATAGCGGGGGTGCATAGGATCGAGTAACGAACCGGAAGAACATCTCGGAGAGTGGACGAGTGGAGTGGGATCAGTTTCACCGCTAAACCCCTAAGTTGTTGGATACAATGATTTTACGGTGGAAAAAATCGGTCCCGAGTGGGAGGCCACGTCCATCGTGCATACCTTTCGCCACCTTGTCTCATTGCAATGGTAAGTACCCCAGTGCAGACTTGTTAATAATCACATCTGTCAGCAAATGTGTGTTCAGGCTCACCGTGTTGTTCTGCAGAGACGTCGATAACACGGCTCAGCACGTGCCGGGAAAATCATGAGATGGCTACCTTCACGGCAATCTTGTCTCCATCCCAGCGTTTGGCTTCACGCGCGTGGGGAAGAAACGGACATAATCATTAAGACTTGCAGACTTGGTGAATAGTAATTGTAACGGGTCTGGACTTTAGTGGACGGTTTACGCCGCCGGGATTGAGATTTGGAACGTTGTGGCCGCCGGTCTACCGGAAAGGCTGGGGAGGTTACAAGGTTACGTTGGGGCCCATCGTGAAGTCACCGATAACCTGTGAAGCTTGTGCCTCATCCGTCTCTGAGTATCAATACCGTCACTGCCCCAACCTACCTGCATCCAGAGAGGCAGAGCAGCCATGGGAGTGGTCATGCTTCTTTGAGCGTGCTTGCGTAGCGGTCGGGTCGAGAACGAGTGTCACATGTCAGGCCTTAAGGACCTGAGCCACAACGCGGCGCAATCGGCCAACCTGAAACATGACCGGATCATCAAGCAAGTCCAGCTATACTTGACATCTTGGAATCTCAACGGGCCTGGGCCAGTGTGGGAAATGGGTAGTCACGAATGGAGTGCCAGTTGAGACCAAGTTGAGACTCAGAGAACAATATGGAGGCTTTGGAAAAGGCCTTGAGATGGCTCGAAGTTCAGCGGCAGG
Source organism: Chalciporus piperatus (assembly GCA_038093975.1). Taxonomy (NCBI): domain Eukaryota; kingdom Fungi; phylum Basidiomycota; class Agaricomycetes; order Boletales; family Boletaceae; genus Chalciporus; species Chalciporus piperatus. The sequence goes on from JBBPTG010000039.1 coordinate 164,984, forward strand.
AACATGACAGCCACAGCCTTGAACACAGAGTGCCCGGTGCAATCGATGTGGCAGTCCATGCGATGTGCGTTGATCACGGTGCTTGGTGCCGTGTATTAATAGGTGTGGGTAAGGAAATACGCCCTGGGAAGTTGCTGGGAAGAGCGACAGAACCTCCTATGTCTGTTCAAACGTGATAGTGAACGTACTTGAGTCGAAATCTCTGCGTTGTTTTGGTACTATGGTAGATCTGGAATGAGACGGACATGTTGTCTTGGACGGAAGGTTTTAAATTTGGCTGTATTTCGCGGAGACCTTCTATAAAAGGAAATATCTGATGAGGCGGTGGGAGATATCATTAGCACGCACTTTCCGCAATTTATATATACCTGAGTCTCGTTGTCATCGATTTCCTTGACTGGGTCCATTTCGATTCACTTTGTTCTTTTTCCTTCGCTTTTTTTGTTTCATTTCCTTGGCTTTCGCCGTTTTCTTTCTACTTGCAACTTGCGTCTGGCACGCCCCACTCATTCTTGAACTCACCATATCACATCGCTCATTCAACCATGTCTATGTCCCTCAAGGCAGAACTTGATACCTGGGCTGCTGCCCTCAAAGCATACGACGAGCAGGACTTTCAACAGGCTCTTGATCTCTTTTCCGTGAGCTACATCTCTCTAACATGCTTTGTATGCAATTCACATGCGCCTTCTAGCCCATCGCAGATTCCGCAAAGATCCTCACCAACATGGGACTGATATACGCCACCATCGGCGAACACGAGACTGCTGTCGAACATTTCATCGCCGCTGTAAACCACGATAATTACCTCGCCATTGCGTGAGTGCCTCTACTAACTGATAGTGATATTTGCCTCCATGGTGACAGTTCGGTTCCGAACGGTTACCGTTACTGCGTTCACATCGTCACTGATCACCTCTCATGCTTTTACCCCCTTGATTGACCATTTTCGTTCCTAGGTACTTCCAATGCGGTGTATCCAATTTCCTCCTAGAACGCTACGACCAAGCACTCACGAATTTTGAAGACGCTTATCTCTATCTCCGCGGCAATGAGGCAATGTAAGTTGTGTCGCTCGGTGATTATTGCTATTCCTAACCTCACTTCCACAGCAACTATGAACAAATCGGTCTCAAGTTCATGCTGTTCTCAGCAGAGATCATGTTCAACCAGGGTCTTTCCCAAATTTACCTTGGTAACACGCAAGAGGGGATGCTGGATATGCAAGAGGCCAGCAGGCAAAAGGTCACAGAAGAACACAATGTGATTGATGATGCCATCCAGGATCATGGGGAAGGCTATACCGTATTCAGCATCGTCAGTATTCCTTGTGTTGTTTGGAACGTGCCTTGACTGATTTGAATTTATGCAGCCCGTTGGAGTGTTGTACCGCCCGTCGGAAAACAAGCTCAAGAATTCCAAGAGCAAAGATTATCTCGGAAAAGCTGTTCGTCCCACCCTCCTTGTTTTCCTGGTTAGATCCGATTCATATTTATATTTGACATAATAGAAATTGGTCGCAGCCAGTAACTCCAACGATGCCTTCACTGAATTTACCGGCGTGATAAGACTCCAACAAGCGTCTGAAGAGAATGAGGCTAACAAAGACCTCGAAGGCAAGCCTGAAGTCCGACCAGCGTCCAACTTGAACAGAAGCGCGACCGTACCTGTCCCCCGTGCGTTGTCCCCTTGCGCGCAACCTTTTCCTATCTCTCCTAACTTCCCGTAGCTCCTGACCGCGTGGCTCTTCGTCCCACCATTCTCGAGCGTTCCAAGACAACTTTCCAGCTCGGTGCCAACGCTGTGCGCGGACCCCCTTCAGTCGCCGACCTCGCCTCTCGACGGTCTCAATCGGTCTCCAACCCAAACCTAGCGAGAAGTGACTCTACACTTGGAAGGAGCAACTCTGCCGTGAGTCGACCAGGGCTTGCACGGAACGAGAACGCCAGAACGGGCACAGCGCCGCTGAGGCCCATCACTCCACAGAGCAGTGGCGCTGGGGTCGGCGCAGGTGGGTCGAGGTCAAACATTGTTACGAATGGAGGAGAGGCGGGAGGTTCTGCTGGTGCAGCTTCAGTGCTAAAAGCGCGACCAAGTCTTAGGAAACTACAGACGCCAGTAAAATCCCAGGAGCCAGTCTCCGTCCCGTCACTACCACCGACACAAGCACTCCCTGCGTCGCTCCAGCCGAGGCAGGTGATCAATCCTGGGCAAGGTGCTGCTCCCTTCGTGCTCCCTGCTATCCTGTCGTCGCGTCCGCCAGACAGTACGTTCGATTCCTGGTTCTATGAACTGTACTCATGCGACTCGCTCTCCACAGGCGGCACTGATTCGCAGTTCTACAACACGTACATGGACGCGTACACAGATGATGCCTCCCGTCCCAACTCCAACGCCGTTGCAGCACCCTCTTCACAGATCCAGCAGCAGCAGCAACAAGCACAGAGGCAGTCTCCTGGCCTGGCATACCAACAACCACAACCACAGCTGTACGACACACCACAGCCAGCATGGATGCAGACTGCTCCCAGCCCAAGTCTCAGTGGTACCAGTTCCTCAGGACACAGCCGTACACCCTCAAGGGCTGCGATGATGAACAACTTGAACATGAACGCGGGTCAATACATGGGTATGGGTATCACCAACGCGGGCGGAGGTACATTGAGACGGAAGATGACTCGTCGGCCCACAGCCCGCCGGGTGACGTTGTACGATGACGAGGAGGGCGACGACGGGTTCGTGACGGGCGAGTACGAAGAGCTCGAGATGGCCAACATCCGAGTCAAGGTTCGTGTTTCCATATACTGCATGTATTTGTGTATTTGATCGATATCTAACGTGCGTTCTTCGTCTTGCAGCTGCATTATCAGGGTGATGTGCGCGGTATGGCAATCCCTCCTACGACGACGTTCGAAGAGTTCGTCGAGCGCGTGACGACCAAGTTCGGGACGTCGTTAACGGGTCTGGCGATGAAATTCAAGGACGAGGAAGGGACTATGATTACGCTTCGGGACGAAGGTGATTTCGAGCTTGCAATCGAAACAGCACGGGAGAACTCCAAAGACAAATCAGAGGGAAAGATCGAGGTGTGGTGCACGAACATGTAAGACTCTCGAGTATCTCAGGGAGGGACGGGGGTGACCTGGTGATCGACGGTCGCGGCACTATTTGTTGGAAGGGTATGCTGCCTTTTTCTAATTTATCTTGTGTCTTGGTTATATTGGCATCATGCGGTGTGTATGGTTAGTTGTAATGTTTTTTTTCGTGAATTTCTGTTGTGTTTGTGGTGTGACTTCAAGTTGGAGATAGCTAGGCTAGTGCGTCATTGCTTGCGGTGTTCAAGTTTTTGCACCAGGTTAGCAATCGCGAGGTCCACGTCGTTGGTACAAAACAGATGATGAACGAAAAGATAAACCAGGATAAGTACCTTTTAAACACATCTAGGCACTCCCTCGAGGACCGCGCTTTCAAGAAGGATGCTGTCTGATGCGACTCTGAGCTCGTGGGTATGTAGATGCCAATGAATCAAGGCTTGAGCACGATTCCAATATGGTTGTTCTGGAAGTTGTCTTTGATACGACTCCTGTCACTGGCCGGTCGATAGCAAACTTGGACCGCAGAGGTAATAATGCTCCAGTCTTGTTGGCCGACACGAAAGCGAGATCAATTGGCCCGTTGATCCGAGAAGTGCAGGATACTTCAGTAACTAGAGCAGCGCAAGGCTTGTTCACCGTTAAGGTCTCAAGGGGAAAATCAATTTATCCTTCGGTTTAACACCATGCGGGGGGACATCCTGACGGCGTTGTTACCCTCCGGAAAGGTATACCTAGCGCATACAGGCTGCAGAAGTTCATTGTCGATCCGATGCTCCGAAGAACGAGTATGAAACAACTCAAAGATGACGGACGTTTCACAAAGTGTAGCACTTACGACAGCGGAGTCAAGGGTATTGACGCCCCGGGCTGTGGTGAAGTACATTGTGCACAGGAAGAACCACACGTACCGCCCCGTTGGGGTGTTTGAACAATGCATGCCAAGGATAGGTCCTGATGTCGTCGAGTAACATGGAATTCCTGGCAGTAGCGAGAAGTGATATGATGCAAAACACTTATTAGATTCAAACAGGGCTTACTCTGGTTGTAATTGGCAGACGAATAAGAAGTACTGGATACTGATGAACGTCATTCCTCAGCGAGGTAAATCTCTGGTCCTTGTTGATGTCAATGCAGTCCCGTACTCCTCATAATAAATGTAAAAAGAAAAAGTAGGGCAGAGTGCTCGTACGTTCGAAAGAGGTTATAGGCGGAAGAGTCGAATGAAAAGTTGAAGCTACTGATTCGTTTCTGGCGGTGAGTTCCTATTGATCAATCGTCGGTGATAACTTTGACTTGATTACGTAACGAGGAGGATTTGCACTCTGAGTTTTTGAAATATGTTTTCCAAGCTCAACAAGCTGCGGCAGCTGCGGGCCAACGGGTCAAGGTGGAGAGATTCCACAGAAAATTGACTTTTTGGTTTGAGAGGTCGAGTAATTCGCACCTCTGACTGGAGCACTCATCATGGGACGCTTCCCGTTACTCGGACGTCTTTCACTCAAGGAATACCTCGCCTTGCTCGCTGGACTCTCCATCCTCGCCGCCGAGATACTCCTTCGCTCCATCATTCTTGTCCTGCCAAAATCTGTCATATCCTGGTTCTACGAGCGCTCGCGGGTACTCTTCGACCGCTTTGCGAATGGTCGAGGCCCCCCAGCAGCAGAACAAGCCTTTGCAGGCTCCATTCGTACTGCCAAGGACTTCGGAGAGCTATGTGCGTTATATGGGTACGAGCACGAAGAGCATATCGTGCTCACCAAGGATGGATACTTGCTGACCCTGCATCGCATCCCCGAGTGCAAGGGCACGCAACAGTCAAACGTTGAGATAGGTTGTGAAGTGAGGAAACCGGTGGTATATCTCCACCACGGACTCCTCATGAATAGCGAGGTGTGGGTCTGTCTGACGGACGAGGCCCGTTGTTTACCGTTCGTGCTTGCTGAGCAAGGTGAGTGAGACTTTGTATCGTTGCACCGCGATGCTTACAAGTTTTTCTGCTTCTTTGCGCAGGTTATGATGTCTGGCTTGGCAATAACCGTGGCAACAAATACTCCAAAAAATCCATTCGCCTCAATCCAAACTCGACCAAATTTTGGGACTATAGTCTCGACGAGTTTGCATGGCACGATATACCCGACTCTATAGAATACATCCTCTCTCGTACGGCGGCAAAAAGTCTTAGCTACGTCGGATTCAGCCAGGGAACCGCCCAGGCGTTCGCGGCCTTGAGCATCAACCCAGACCTCAACGAGAAAGTCAATGTACTCGTTGCACTCGCGCCAGCGATGAGCCCCGCAGGATTGTCTGCTCCCGTCGTGGACGCACTCATCAAGGCATCGTAAGTGATTTTTCTCAGCATGTTTCACTTGCCCGCTTACCATGCCCCTCTTAGTCCGACGATAGTCTACTTGCTCTTTGGACGCAAATCAATCCTCTCATCAACACCGACATGGCAAGCGATCTTCTACCCCCCGATCTTCACATCCATCATCGACGCTTCCCTTCAATTTCTCTTCTCCTGGGATAGCCGCAACATCACCGCGCACCAAAAGACGGCCGCGTACTCCCACCTCTATTCACATGCCTCCGTCAAGTCTGTTGTGCACTGGTTCCAGATCATGCGCGAGTCTGCCTTCCAAATGTTTGATGACGACGTTCCCTTTCTTCGTTCCTCTCAGAACTCGTACCGTCCTGCGCGGTTCCCAACGCGGAATATTGAGACACCGATTTTGTTGTTGTACGGAGACCGGGATAGTCTGGTGGATATCGATGCAATGGTGCGGGCGCTACCGGCAGGCAGGACGCGTGTGAGAAGGCTTAAAGGATATGAGCATCTGGACATTTTATGGGGTAAGGATGTGGGGAGCGATGTGATTCCGGAGGTTGTAAATGCTTTGCGGGTGCATTGTCAGACGCCCGCCGGAGAGATGCGCAACGGACTTAAGGTGTTTGAGGTAGCAGAGAAGTTGGAGAAGCTTGCAAATTGAATGGAACGTCTGGAGAGGGGATTATAATGTGTATCTGGACTACAGTACTTACTGGATACTGACAATTAATTAGCAGCTAATGTACATTAGAGATGTCTCTAGTACTAGTAAAGCCTCTTCCACTTCATCTACATCATGATTAAGGCGTGGTAGTCAGGATTGTCATCTTTCTTCACCACCCTCGCCCCCTTCATTTCCCCTACATCCTGGAACGCATTCCGATCTTCTTCATCCGCTTCAACGTATTGTTGCTTCATCTCACGCTCGAAAATTGATCTGTGTATTCGCCAGTGCTTAGCCCTACTTGAGGTAGTCTCGCTTGCATTTCCCGTCCGATCCCGGAAGACAGCGGCGGATGCCTATCCCTTCTTCTCGATGTCTAGGACGCCGGTCGTATGCCATCCCAAGAAACAAAAATACAGTGGCTGATGCCGATCCAACTTGATGGATTATGCACAGGATTCCTCGTTACTGCAACAAGATGATGGCACAATGATAGCCCAACAACACCCTGCTGTAAGTATCCGGTTCCGACCCAGATTTGGATATAGGATTCACCGGGCCACTTCCTGCAGAGTTTCAGGTTGTGATGACCGTCCGAACTCACCCGGTGCAAGTGCTTGCATTTTTCTCGAAAGATTGGTTCACTGTACTGAAGATGAGTCTTCTGGTGACCGGGAAGGTAGGCTTACACACCGCTAACTTGGCCGCTGACAGTGAAAGATAGGGGCCATCACGGACTCACCAGGCAACAGATCCACAGAACAACGAACCTTTTTGTAACCACCCAGCCTAGTTTGCGCTACCTCAGGCCTCGAGTAGCGAAAGATGTCAAGGTTCTAATAACATTTGAAATTGACCTGTGCGAGTAATTTGGATAACCCTTCTCTAAACACTAATAGTCTCTTGACTGCTAAGACTTCAGCTTTTTATAACTTAGTCCCTCTGTGCATCACATACACATTAGCCCGTTGACTCATCACACTGATTTGCGGCGGAAACTCACCAACGTCAGAATGTTCACCTTTGCGTTTCTTTTGCACATCGTAGTACTCCTCGAGATATTCCTCTCCACGTTCCGCCTCTACTCTCTGATAGAGGGCTTTCCTATCTTCTTCGTCCACTTCTACATATTGATGCTCCATTTCACTATCAAAGGTAAGCCGGTATGTTCGGCTCTTGAAACTGTCGTCATAGTACTTGAGATGCTTCCGTGTACATTTCCGGTCCAGTCCCGTAAGACAGCGAAGGACGTTTATCCCATTATACTTCCCCTCGACGTCCATCACGTTAGTCGTATGCCATCCCCAGACACACAAAGACGGTTGATCCCAATCCGCTTTGATCGAATCTCCACATCTTACACTCTGGCCACAGCAAGATGACCACAGGACGAGGTCGCGACAAAGCTCAACTCTCTCCTCTCTATCTTCATCGTCGAACACATGCGGCACCCAGCACGCGTCTGGGTGATTGAAGGTGTAGTTGGCGTGGCAGCGCACGCAGTGCTTGGGCACGTTATCGCCGTGGCAACAACACTTGCCACACGAACAGGCGCAGGCGTCAGCGGCGCCAGGACGGTCCGGACTAGCTTTCGATCCAGATTTGGTTCCAGCGTTCACTTCCTGAGGTTTGTTTTTGGCAGGATGCGACGAGGGCTCTTCAGCCTAAATAGAATAAGTCACTGTGCATGCGCTCGAGTGTCCAAACCCACTTGAACTTTGCTCGAGAGTTTCTCGGAGGATTGAGACATTGATTGGAAGGTAAGAGGTTTACTGTCGTTAAGCGTTAAGGGGTATGATTAAAATACCAGGCTTTAGGGCCTGTTCGAGATGGCCAAAAGGGCTGCTAAGCGAGTGCTGCCCGCGCTCGGTTAGCACTCGGTTAGCAATACCCAGCTGCATCGGTCGAGCAGCATAGTCACGTAACGCTTTTGACGAGTCTTTTGGCATGATTTGTGAGCTCTGATTGGTTGACTCTTCACAAATAAGGGAATTACCTGATGCTCTAGCCATAAAGAAAAACGGGCACGAAAAGTTTCGAGTTTCTCGGCAGGCTGATGGGCTGTAAGACTACCGCATCTCAAACAGGCCCTTAGGGGCTCGCATAGGTTTACCTCAGCTATTCGCCCAATCGTTATGAAGTCTACAGGGTATGTAATAAGTGTTCTAGCTTCACGATGTTGTAGGAAAACAGCCAACTCCGTCCGCTACGATCGTTTCGTTTTGTGCTCTTTTTCGGACTTCTTGGAGCGTTCTGGTGAGGAGTCCGTTTTGCGCCGCTTGGGCGTTTCACCATTCGCGTGAGCGCCATCATTGGGCTGTTTCTCGCGTTTCCGATGTTTTTTCTCCTTTTTGGATGCCTCTTTGATCTCTCCACTCGTATCTTTCACTCGTTCCTTTTCCTCACCCTGTTTCCGCTTTTCGGCCTTGCGTTCCGCTTTACGTTGTTTTTCTGTCAACGTGTCTCCACTCTCACCGCCGTTTTTGTCCTCATGGACTGGGACTGGGGTTGAAGACGATTCTGCATCAGGTGGAGGTGCTGTTGACGTGAAGGCAGGGACGCGACTGCCTATGCCTCTGCGTGGTTGTTCGTCCTCGTTGGCGGGGGTCACCGTCGCGGATGGGTCAGACGATCCGAGTCCGAGTCGAGAGGTGCCGAGACTGAGTCGGAACGCACCAAGACCAGGGGTCGCTGGTAAGGATGCGGGAGCGGAGGAGGAGGATGTACGCGCGAGTTTTTCTTTGAAGTAGTCTGCGACGCTCTTTGTTGAGGTGGTTAAGTTGTCGAGCGTGATTGTGGGTTCAGTGGTGGGTATAGGGGTGGATGAGCTCGAGGGCGCTGGTGTTGATGTTGGCGTTTGTGTTGTTGTCGTGGATGTGGAGGTCGAGGTGGAAGGTGCGATGCCGAGGATCTCAGAGATGGCCGCTGCAGATTTGTTCGCGAGGCTTTTGGCAGCTCGGATGCGTGCACGGTGACTGTCGAGGTTGAACAACAGGAGGAAAAAAGCGTCGGGTTAGAATAGCATATCAGACCAACGATGTCACTTACGCCATTGGGCGGGCCTTTGGTTTCGATTGGGAGGTTGGATCCGAAGCATTGGGAGTTGGTGATTCGGATGGGGGTTCAGAACTAGGGCTGGGACCGGTAGAAGATGGCGATTGGGAACGTGGCTCGGCGTCAGAGTTCTTATGTTTTTCCTTCTTCTCCTTCTTTGCTTTTTTGCTCTTCTTTTTCGTGATTTCGCTCGTATCAGGATCCTCGGTATCGCTATGTTTCCGTTTCTTTTTCGTGGCAGGGGTTTCCTCCTCCTCATTTTGTTGTCCTTTCCCTTCCTGTGCGCGCATGAAAGTCCCACCAAGCGCCATCTGAGACTCCTTCTCGGCCTGCTCTTCCTCATCCTCTTCGCCAGTTCCCTTCTCCTGTTGTGTCGTATTGAGCCTCCTCAACAGCGCCTCAAAGTCCTTGTTCTGTTTCCATGCAATCCCACTCGGATCTCGCTGATGCTGACCTCCGATACCCAGCACATCAAGCTTCTGCTGCACCTTGAGGTGGGTCTTGATGCCATCGCCGGAAGAGCCCAATCCTTGGGAAGAGTCCCAACCGAATTTCGAGAGATATGAGAGACCGAAGCGCGATGCATCTATAAGGAGACGGAAATTTGGTGGAAGATGGTGTTAGTGCTATCGGGGTGGTCGTATGTATGAGGGCATACCATCTGCCCAACTTAGATTGCGTGGGTCATTGGGGATGCGCTGTTTTTGTTTGCGGCCTGCGAGGCCCATGGTGTATATGAAAAGGACTTTACAAGGCTACGAGCCTTGGGCTGCTGGTTGAGGTTTTCTCACTACCTCACGACGAGAGCTTGATGGACATCGGATGGATGGTCACGGAGGGGTCGATATCTATATCAAGCAGTCGACCACTCACTAAACTCACCAAACGTCCAAACTTGAAACTAACCCAACTTTCCTTTCTACAGCTTGTAGTGAGTGAGCATCAACCGAACAGCTGGGAAGCCGACTAAAAATCTGGAACTGTGCATTCAATTCTGAAGAAGCTCAGGACGCTGTGTTTTGTTTCACCCACCTTGTCCGAACAGCCCTTTCACGAACGCCGCATTGTCTCACTTGGGAAGTGATTCGTATTGTGGTCTTTTTCCCGCCGAGCCTACGCCGCACTGCTCTTTCCGACGCTAGTGCGACATGTTCAAGCCCGCAGTCTCAGCGCCAACTAGACGCGAGTTTGCTCTCCTCGCTCTCTTGCTCATCGCACTTCTCTCCCTGTCCAGAGCCAGTATTGGCGTGTCCAACTCTTCGCGCTTGGTACCACAGAAACCTGTGGGTAAACACCGTCCTGACAGCGAGGCTGTCTCGCATGACCATGACCTTGATGTGCCAACCACCGAATCAGAACGTTGGCGTACGCGCGTTTCATGGTCTAACACACGAGTGCCAGCAACCACTATCTTATCACATGTCCCTGGTACGCATTTTACGACCCACTCGGATGCATGACCGACGGCTCTCCTCTAGGCTGGACGATTTTTGACAATTTATTCTTGTTGAATGGCACCGTCTTCATCGTCACCGATAAGCCAGGGTCTGTTCCCAACCGAAAGACGATCACCTCTACCGGTGCCAAAATCACGAACGGAGCGGAGGCCGTCGCTGCCCGTTTACCAACCGACCGCGAACTTCGCGTTATCACGACAGATGAAGCCAATGACCTATTTGGAACAAGTGCTGAGCTCATAGACGGAACCACGGTACGTTGTTTTTGCTGCTGAAACTCCCTCCGCTGAGTTTTGCTGTGCATGTAGTGGATCATCAATGACCCGCCACAATTGTACGTGAGAATTGCTTGAGCACCGCGACCAACCAGCTCCTGATACACCTTTGCCCAGTATAACACATTACTATCACTGGTCCGCGGAGCTCTTCTTCGGGTTCTGGCGGACATACTCTTCCTTGGACCCATCTATCTTCGCCAACGGATCATCTTCCCTCCCCGCTCTACGTCGCATCTGGTTCGTCCGCGCAGACCACTGGAGAGACTATGCCTCGATGAACCAATGGGTGCTCCGCAGCATATTCCCCTCTGCTACCGCCGAATACTCTGCAGATTGGCAAGACCGTGCGGAGATGGGTCGTCCGCTCATTCTCGATCGCGTCATTTTCTCAGATCGTGCAGCCGCCATGACTGGAGACACTTTCGCTCGTACTGGACGTACTGCGTCCGAGGCGTTTGCACTTCCAGGAAGTACACACTGGTGGAACACGGTTCGGAACACGGTGGTCCGGTTTGCCGGTCTGGATGGTGAGGCGACGGACAAACCTGTGATTACCTATGTGTCACGCCAGGAGTGGAGCAGACGGAAGTTGATTCAAGAAGATCACGAAGTGCTCGTGCGGGAGTTGTACAAGCTGCGTGATCAGTATGGGTACGAGGTGAATGTGGTGAGCATGGACAAGCTCTCGCACGTGGAGCAGTTCAGGCTGGCAGCACGCACGACGGTGAGTGCACCTTTTGGGTGGCATTGCTCGTCATGCAAACATTGATATGATCGATGTCGTGTAGATCATGATGGGTCTACACGGTAACGGGCTGACATCGTTGGTGTGGATGAAGCCAACCCCACAGTCAACGGTCATCGAATTTTTCTACCCGGGTGGGTTCGCGCACGACTACGAGTATACGACGAATGCCCTCGGAATGGTGCACTATGGGGTCTGGGACAACAAGTGCGTGCTATTTTTCCCAACATATTTGCCGCCTCTTTGTCACTCACCTTTACCACGTCTGTTTGAATCTATTTTTGTGCACGCTGCAGGACGTTCACAAACCCAGAGGTGCCGCCAGTTGCATATCCAGATGGTTTCCAAGGAAATAGTATACCCCTGGACGGCGAGGTGGTCGCCAAACTCTGTTTGGAGAGACTACAATCTCCATCGGCGAAAAAAATGAGTTTGGATTGAATATTAGATCTCGCTGAAGCTTTGGATACCCTCTGACACCTGCATGTTGATTGACACGGCAACATCTGGACGATCTGGTACAGTGCGTATACGAGATTTTCACCGCGTTATATCTACTCTCATTTTTACTACGGAATGTAATCTTATAATAGAGCTGGAAGTAAACTCACAAGAGCGAGCGCATCAAGATCGTCGAACAATCTGTGACCTGGAAATGCGGCTCTGTTCCATGGAAGCATGGGTGGAAGGGGAAAAGAGTTGTCTATGTTATTTCTCAACTCTGAGAGTGTGGCACGCGAGTTACAAAAACGCATAACCATCACAATCACATCAGAGTGCGTCATTTTTGCTAGTGATTCCCTCAACCCAATCTTGCTTTGGATATTGGACCAGGCTTGATCGCGTGCAGATCTCGATGGGTAATATGGGCCGACGTCGTTAGTTGGGATGAAGCTGACAACTTGAACATTATTCCTTGGCTTGTCTCGGCCAAAGAATGACTGTGTTGGCATACACGATCCGACACTCAGATGTAAATCTCAGAATCTTCCAAGGTTATATCCACTGCAGTAGGTCTGTTATAAAATTTTGAAATTTTAGTCCGTAGAACACGTGGTAAGATGCACATGGGATGCTAATCGGATTACTACTAATTGAGAGGTTTCTGTCGGGAACAGAAAAACAGGGGGGACTGGAGAGGAGCGTGGAATAAACACGTTTCGATTACAGCAAACTCTTTCGCCGGAGTTATCTTGAAAAAAATATTTTCTGCACTTGGAGGACGCGTCGCAAACCTCACTGGCAATCGAGTCTGTCGTACTCGTCCGAATATCATTCAGCATCGAATGTCTACTCGACAATCGTGGTCACGGTAAGGGTAATGCATGAACCCCGTGCGCTATCATATTTGTTTCGGCTAACCCCCTTGATATCGGCTGACCTCTTACCTTCCACGCGACGTCTGAAAGACTTGGATCAATACGATGAACCAATCTTCTGAGAAAACACGAGGGGGCGGTGCAGCCGGTGCAGGTGAGTGAGGATGGCCCGGACTTGGAGTGGCTCACTGGGTTTGATGGCCGTCATTCCCAGCCATGCCCCTGTTCATGTGGCAGGTACGGGAACGAGCCTTACCACTGGTACGCTGCCACGCCAACTGCACCTTCAAGATGCATGGCGTGTACTCTCGTGTACTTACTCTTGACAAGATGCGTCCGGTATTATGTCACTCTCCAGGCATGTCGGTGGGCATCGAAGATTCCACATGACTGAAAAATGATCAAACCCGGCGTGTACCATTGGCTCTCGAACAACGTTCAATGAGTGGAGTATGAGTGTTACGACACTTGACCACCTGTTATATACCGGTCCGTGTGCTGCCCTGCGCCAACGGTCTACAAATCGTTGCGGTCCGACGTGCGTGGTGTGGCGTACCTCTCTTCGTTGACACCTTCCGTGTTGTACCTACCCCCGAATCGGCACCTACCCACTTTTCGGCGCACCCCGTTACTCGCCAGTTACCACGCGAAAATGCTGTGTAATCACCAAAAGGTGCCAATTCGGGGGTAGGTGATACATAGTACTGTAACGACTGCATATTTTGGTAAGTGTCATCGGAGGCGGGAATCGATGATGATCCCAATGAACTACAGAGGGAAACGATTCCAACAATACAGGCTCTAACTTACTAGTACCTGAAGTCATATCGGCTTGCTGCGACTAGTCGATCTCGATCTTGAAGAGCGTCTTCCGAGTCGGATCTCGAAAGGTCTGGTTTGGGAAGGTTATGCGGCGCCCGCCGTGAGACATGGAAGAATCGACACTCGTTCACTGGGAATGAAGTGTGAGCTTCGATGTTTCAGTACCACGGTTGAGTAACTGATTACAGGCACAGTCGTCTCCATTAAATTAATTCCTCCAAGTATTTGATACATGATAGATATCCGCTAGTAGGTATCAGAAACAACGCCTTTGCAGGTAGACATACTCTAAGTCCACCTGTGAATTTGAATCCTATAAATACATACACAATAGACGAAGACAAAGAAAGCACACGTAAGATGGAAAAAGAAACAGAAATCTATGTCAAAGATTGGCAAGGCCGATCAAAGATACGTAAACGGAGTAGTACATACTTCAGCGACGGTCCTCCGTCCGAGATTTGCGAGTGCTTGGTGAGTTAGAACCCAACTTTCGCTCCCAGAGTAGGTGACCCTCGCCCTGAGTCCACTCCCCCGTTAGTTGGTCTCTTTCAAAGTCTCCGTCCTTGTAATTATAGCGTCGTTGCAGCAGACGGAGAAGGGGTCTTCGCAAATTCGGATCCATCCGGACGATTTCCCCCGGGCGGTAACCGCCAACGCCATGGCGAGACAGGCTCTCTTCAAAGAGAGCTTCCTCGTAGGTGCACCCGCAGTTGAGATAGCCTGGCGGTGCCATACGAGGTGAATACGCTCGTCGTTCACGTCGAGAATGATGCCACGAGCAGAGGGCATTCCCAGCGCGGTTTGAAGAGCAGAGAAGCTGGATACGGGCGTCTGTCCGTGCTTTCAATGACATCTCCATGGACGACGGGTTCTGTGTGTGTTTAGCGGGAGGAGGGGGGGTGGGGGGATCTCCAGAATGGGGAGTAGAGAGCGCGGTGTTGCCTCGAGCAAGTTCTCTCTCGAGCTCATGGATACGTGTACAATTGCGCTCGTTCAAGAGCTCGAGGTCTCTCTTCTCCTTTCGTAAAAATTTAATTTCCTCGTCCAAACAGTCCTGATTGTCACGATAGTATGCTTGGCTTGACCCCGGAGAGCAGGGAAGCATGGAAACCCCTTGAGTGGTACGATCAGGCTGGAAGGATGTCTGGTTCGGGAACGTGGATGGGAATAGAGGTGGTGTGGGGGAGTCTACAGGACGGGAGGAGTAAGGGCACGAGTGGGGTCTTTGTTCTGGAGGATGTGTGTAGCTCAAGTCAGGCGATGTCTCCGGCGACTGCCGCTGATACACGGGTGTGGCGCGATCTGGCGGGTAGGAGGATGACCACGCGACCACGTCATTTTGGCTGTCCCAAGAGGATTGACTGTAGTGCGAGTATAAAGATCTCGTCCTGTGAAGATGAGGGGGAGGGTTTGCCGGCGGTGTCGGGACATGCAATTCATCCACAGCGCCGGATAAGCTGGAATGCATGTTTGAGCTCGAGGAGCCTGGTTTGGTATCTGTCGTCGCCTGAGGCAGCTTGTTAGATGAGACAGAAACGCAGAAAGTGAAAATAGCTAACAGAAAAATAGGGACTTGGGAGAGTGTAAGGATATAGTATAGCGCGGTGTTCGACAGGGTCTCGCGGATCGGGAAATTGTGGGTGTGACATATTTACGAACTGCCTCGGCTTACAGAGAAGGGGCTATTGTCGCGTGACAAGGGATTGAGGAAAGGCTTGGAGGTCTTGGAATAGACGGTCGCGTCAGAACGCGACAAAGGAATGCGGGATGAGCGGACACGGATGGTGGTGCGGGTGGGCGAACTGTATGTATGAAGACTCCAGCTGGGTAGTCGATGAAGTACTTGACCGAACTCCGTACTATTTAGGGATTGACTTAAGAGAGTTTTCCTTCCTTCAGGGAAGCGTAGATTACATTGATAAAGATCAAGGTAGAAGAGCACAGCTCCTGCAGGCAAGAAGAACTCTCCAGGGTCGACGGTTCAGATGAACAATGTCGGATGTGGATATCGGACAGGATTTGACAAAGAGACGAGCGGAAGCTCTCGTCTGTTCTTGGCAAATCCTGAGTGTAAGCGAGTTGTCAAAGGGGAGCATCAAAGTGATAGACTCGGACGCCGTAGAACTGAATGAGTAACTTGTGTCAGAGGGGTGTAAGTGCACTGTGCGACCAAGTTCAGGTTTGTTCCTACATTGGACACATGAAATTGCCGAACACGCGAGATGCGTGGCTTGACATCAAACACGGCAAAACTGGTTGATTGACCATATTCCGCTTAGTGCCATGTGGGGGCCCGTTGTACATTGTTGCAACGTCCCTACGTCCGGGCCGGCTGTTTGCAATTAGGTTGAGAACGTGCAGCTGAATAGGGTCTGTAACTTCAATCTGTGATATTAGGCACGAGTAACCCAAGTAGCAGGGTTGTTACTGGAACTCGATACACTGCACTAGTTGCCGGCAACGTGCACAATTGGCTCTTCGGCCAGAGCTCGAGTGGACAACTCGACAGCGGCTCGAACGGCATGTTAGTAAATTCACTGCTCCCGACCGCTCACCTTGCAGGTAATATTCTTTAGGGGTGCGCGATATTATCTTCAAACCCAGTGGTAACTGTCCAGAAGTACAGGAAGCTCACCCATGGGCTAGGTTGCCGCACCACAAGGTTAGTTGGTGTCCTCGCTCCTCACCAGCACGCATGCACTCCTCGACCAAACTCATAAGTCCTGCGGAGATGGGTATCTCAGTATGCATCATTTCCCTCCGTATGAAATCAGGAAACAGGCTTGCCATGGCTATGGCGTAGCCTCGAGGCAATCAAAAAACTTTTTTGCAAGATTAAAGACTCCTATTTCGTTACTTCATGTTTCAGGTGTACCCAAAATTGACGATACGTACCTGCTCGTCACGATTCGAGTTGTCCTGCAATCCAATCCTGCAAAGCAGTCTGATGACGTAACATTTGCGTAACATTGGGGACTTCCTACGACTCGGCTAAACCCGATTCGGCTTGCGGATGCAATCCAACCGCATCCGCAAGGCCCCAACCGGTTACGGGTTCCTTCAAGTTGTCCACGTTTCTTTTTCGGGTGCAAATGATGAAGACGATGCCGCATTGCTGCCCTCAGGTTTCCCTCTGCCATCATCCACTCAGTTCATCGGCGCGCTAAAGAACCTGGCTCAGTGACATTGTATGTGCTCTTTTGGTCAATCTAATGATTTCCAGCAGAGGATTGTTCGGATATCGCACCGTGAAACTATCGCCGCAGCCTCAAAAGGCACTAGTGAACGGATGGAGTCAGGGTTGAATGCACCCGGCCCAGCCGTGCGTATGCGCACTCACGAAGTTATCACCTTGGGTCCCATGTCTGTACGTGTTTATGCACTAACTATCGAAGAC